>CALNHX010011762.1:0-29768 GCA_940337035.1 Agriotes lineatus
TGGGTACAGAAATGCCGTGCAATGGGTGTTAAAATAGGTGTTGAAAACATGTACACGCTTTTATTCCCTGACGATTAGGGGCTACTGGGACAGGACGAGAACGATATGTCATATATGACACGAAAACTGATCGATGAGTATAAAAAATATGGACTGGAAATAAATTTGGAAAAAACACAATACATGTAGTGGGTGGTCAAGGACAAGATGTAGTTACGGAAGAAGGTATTATTAAGAACACAAATAAATATAAATATTTAGGAGTTCAAATCACATCCGATGGTTTCGACGAGAATAATATTCGGGAAAAAATAGTTTAGGGTAAAGTAATTACACGACAACTGCACTCACTATTATGGGGTAAAGATATAAAGGATGACACAAAAAGAATAAATTTTCAAACTGTAGTAGAGAGCTGTGTCACGTTTGGATCAGAAGTGTGGACACTAAATAAGCGATTGAGCAAAAAATAAGCGCAATAGAGATGAATTACTGAATACGATGCTGTAAAGTAACACGATTAGACATGATACATAATACCGAAATTAAAGAAAGAATGATCATCAATGATCATAGAAAAAATAGAAAAGAAACAACTTCTATGGTATGGTCATATGGAACAATAAAGATGGCCAAGGAAGATATGTGAATGGACACCACCTGAGAGAAGACGAAGAGGAAGGCCTAGAACGAGATGGAAAGAGAAAATAGAAAAATCAATGCGAACACGTAACATAGAAGAAGACTCCTGGAAAAAAAGGAAGAGATGGCGTTTGAATTGCGAGAAACGGCCAAGAGAACTGAAATAAAACTCGCTAATATATAAATATATATAATTTGACACTTTATTAGTTACTTGTTATATGATACTACCGGTGTTAATTAAGTAGTGTCCATGCTGATTAAAAATCATCCTGGAGTTGTTTTCACTTCAAATTTGATATGATTTATCAAGCGGGCCACGTGATAGCAAATAATAAAATAGGATTGGCCTATAATATATGTAATGTATTAAGTGTATAGTGACTTGCCGATAATGCTGGTCAGATTGCACAAACAATCCAGCGTGAGTGCAATCGGGTCAGCATTATCGAACAAGAAACTATGCACGCAATATATTTTATTCACAACCATATATGTAATAAGATCATTACTGACTTTTAAAAGGTTGGAAAATGAGCTATTCCCAACTTGTAACTTTCCAACCGGTCGGAAAAGTGATTGTCGTCGCAGCGGTTGGAAAGTAATCCATTGCCGACCGCTGTATAGGTAGGGACACTGGAAATCTCGTTCATCCATTCATGCGCGTCACAACCTGTCGTATCATAATATAATAATTTTTCCAATTATTGTTTAGAATAAAGTGGTTGCGAATAAAATAGTATACATACCACGGTGAAAAGTTTCATTCCTGTCTCGAGATAAAGTTGACCTCGACGCTACGCGTCTCGGTTAACTACTTAATCTCTCGACAGGAATGAAACACTTTCCACCTCGGTATGTAATATACTATTGCGTGACTATTGCTTAAATCGATTAAAAAAACTAACGAATCATCATTTTAACGAGTAAGGTGGAGTATTACCGATAAGTTGTTATATAATTATCGACGCAAGCCATTTTTGATTGGTTGAAAGTTCAAAAAGCCAGTGCGATCATTGGTCATATGACAGATGTATGCAATAGTCATCATAATCGTAACGATAACAATAAATTACCTGTCTGTACTTTCATCGTCGCTAATGTTAATATCGCAGTCCTCATTAAGCTTAATTGGTATTTGATTAAAGGTTCCCCTGTCGAAGAAAAATGTTTTATCCCAATAATCTAGAATAATATTAACCCTATGACGAACATAATTCTGTCACTGTTCTGAAGTAATTTGTTGCAGAGTTTCATTCCACGGTTCCAAAACATTTTCTTATAAATAATCGTCTTGTGCTTATCAAAATATCTATGAAAATTTTCTGAAAGCATTTTTATACGATTTACGCTTGCGCTTTTTATTAGACGTACTTGGACGCCCATCCGGATTTTGCAACTCTGATTTTTAATGCTAGTGATGCCAATGATTGCAATACTAGCTTTTAGAGCGCCAGCCACTTTCTAAAATACAGTAAACAGAAAAACATAACATTTTAACAATCACAATATTCGAATTTACAATAATTTCTGAATATTATTACGAGGACATCATGTAGTACTATATCAATTGATGTCAAAAGACTAATCGAATTTTTTCAGTTTCAAAAAATTCTAACAAACTGTCAAACTTAAGTAGTATGTAATTCTATTATGTAAATAAACTACAAATAAAAATGAAAATGATTGCAACAGATCTACAATTGATATAAAATATTAAAATGTACAGATATTTATACAGAATCTTGGAATTTAAGACTTAATTTTTCGGGCAATTGCCACTAAAGTAATCAGCTGCCTCAAATTTTAAATTACCTTTGTAATTGATCTAGTACTTACTAAGTCGCATTATAATGTATCTACATCGTTATATGCAGTAAGATATCGTTATGAAAAACAATAACACATGAGGTAATTAAACTCAGTATATACATGTATAATCCCATGAATTGCAAATTACACAAAAAATTCAATCTTATTAGATAACTGCCTCAAAACTGCTGCATTATCACCTCCGTATCAAGTAAGCGTTGCTGCAAGTTTCGTTTGGTAAAACTCGAAACAAGTTTTTAAAAGCTTTATTTTACCACGAAGCACGTAAAAACAGGGGAGCTTAAGATTGACTTAACAGTAGGAGCGCCAACTTAAAACTAAAGCGTACAAATCAGGCAGAGCATGTTATCTTATCTAAGTTATGCTATCTCGCAACAGATTAGCGGCTACCGCCGATGCACGTGTTACTGGGTAAGCTATTCTAATAATATAATTTGCATGCCGTGCAGCCTGCAACCGTCTTTGTAGAGGGTGATCAAGAAAATTTGATGTCTAGAATGCAGTTGCTCCATATAGTTTAAACGCAACCACATCATTCTAGACGTGATTTTTTTGTCGATCACCTGATATAAACTATATTGTCATGATACATGATGCAGGAAGCTTAATAATATTAAAGAAATATAAAAAAATGAACTAATAAATTTGAACAGTTACAATAATTAAATCTTAATGGATATAAAATTTTAGATTTCAATGATGAAAGTAATAGAAACAGAGCCCTTGTTGCGTTATTCATTGTGATTCATTAAATACTGGTAGGCTAGTTTGAATGTATTGAAATTAATAGTTGGATATAATAAAAATCAAACCAAGGTTACATTGACAATTGTGTTTGTTAAGCAAATGTTGTATTAGTATTATAAAAAAATAACTAAAATAGTGTGCATAAATAATCGTTACTATTAGATATAAAAATTTGTTTAAAACAGTTACGTAAATAGAACTCAAGAAAACAGATGTAATGTAAAATTCGGCTAAAGCAATATTGAAAATAAAACGAATTTCTGCTTGATTTTTATATAACTTGATATGGTAATATGAAGTGGTGAATGAGAAGTTATTAATACAGTTATTTGAATATTGGAATACAAGAAATAATAATAGTTGATGGAGATTAGATTTATTGGTACAAGCGACATATAAGAAGAGGTAATTTTACAATAATTATTAATTGATTTGGATACTTGGTGAATGGTGCTTGAGACGTTTGGGTATCTGAAAATAAGTGGGACAAAGTTATAATTGGAATCAATCAAAGGAGACAAACTTACCAGGACAACAGACCGTGTGACGAGGATATCTAGGGGTTGCTAATAGCTGTGATGGTTGTATCCAGAAAGAGCAGTAACAGCTAGGAGGATCAGGAACTTACAGCAGAGACCAGGACGGAAGAAAGGAGCCGGGTAGTTGTTTGGTTTTGAAGGAGCCGGTAGAATATTGACAGGGCTTGGATCTGTGGTGAAGATATCCAGGAGGAGTAATAGCTGTAATGGTTGTATCCAGAAAGAGCAGTAGCAGCTAGGAGGAACAGTGATATCTAGAACGAGTCAGGACTGGATTTTGGAGCCGACGTCAGTTTGGCAGGTAAAAAAAAGGTTTGCTGTTGCTGAATGCTGTGGTTTGTTCGAGACGGAATACAGTGGTGAGTGTTGTTTTTGGTGAAGACATAAGCAACTAATACAGGTTTGTTAAGATAAGTTAATAAATAAATGTTGAATAACTATCAATTTTGAAAGCAAGTGACAAAAACTGAGGTTAATAATTGCAGAACGTATTTGAATGGTAGTAAATGTCAATGTGAGATACATTTGGCAGTACACCTTGTTGAATTAATTTGAAAGTCAAGTTTGACATTTAACGTCATTGATAGTCAGAGAATTTAAGGTTAAAATTTTTAATGCTTCAAAAAGTAGCAGACTAGATTTGATGAACCCAGCCCTGAAAAATAAGAGTTCTCAATAAAAAGTAAATATCATTGTGATATTTAATTAATTCAAAGAGTCAAGGCATAGTTTACTTGGTAAGCTATAACATAATTAATGGTTGATTATCTAACGTAATACATGCTTGGCATCTAAAAGGTGTGTCATAGCAATATATACAGTTAGTTTCAGAAATATTTTGTCTGATGTAACGTGCTCATCAAATGACCATCAAATAACGGAAATGATCTAAAATTGTTAGTAAAAGAAAAGATTGCAGGTCATTTGCGCATGACATCGAGAAAAAGATCTTTAAGACAAATTGTATAATCAATTTCTGTTCAAGCAATCAGCAAAGCACTATATCTGTTTTCGTGGGGAAAAAGTTACTTTTCTCATTAATTTGAGTTAGGAGACGAAGTTCATTTCCCCACTAGTGAGAAAAGTAAATAGTTTTCGCAGTAGGGAGAAAAGTAATTACTTTTCCCACTAGGTGAAATATTGTAAATAAATTTTCTTCAGTTTTTTCATTATCTTCCTTCCGAAAATAGATAAAATCTTGTATATGACGCATGGCTCGCCTCGTTGTGCAATGCACCCGCTTAAGAAATTAGTTCTTTTTCCCACTTTTAAGATAAATAGCTATTGTCAATTATTGTCATTGGAGAGGCTTTACAAAGTGACAGCTGTGCTTGCTCCACAGAAAACGTCAACTTTGCGACGTCTAAAGTGAGCGCGAAACCCTACTTTTTATAGCAATTGTAGAATAGCTTCTTTTTGTCATTGTTTTTGTTGGCTGATAATGTCGTTCTCAACATTGAATAAAGAGTCCGTAGGTAGCATGGATCTCTTGGACTTTAAATTTTTTAATAGAGAAACTTCACTCTTTGTTCCCTTACACCAACTTTCTAAGTCAGAAACTTTCATATTTTCTCTTCAATTACCCCAAATTACCGATAATAATGATCAAACTGCTAACACTGTCCATTTTTCTATAGGGGAAGATTAACATATTTCTCTTTATTTCTCTTCAGCTGACACGCACGCCTTTTTACCAACCAAACTAGTATCCATGCTACTAGCCTTAATTACGATGTGAGAAGGATTATTCCCAATGAATAGGATTGTATGTCATTAAGAGTAAAAGTGATACTTTGTGTAACGAGACCGGACGCGTTTGACTGACGAGCTTAAGCGAGTCAGACAAGTCCGGGTGAGGCACACAAAGTCACTTTTACTCAGAATAGCATATGCTATTTTATTTCTAAACTCCGGAACTAATATAAATAAACAAATATATATTTCAAAAATTTAGGCATTAAAAAACAAGAGTCGCAGTATTTTAATAGTCTGTGATAAAAACTAAAACCAAATTAATAAAATTAGGCCTTCTAAATAAGTATAACATAATTTATAATATGAATGAGTATAACAAAGATATAACTACAATGTCTGTGTAATCAGAAAACACGAAAAATTCGAGTTGTGGGTGGCTTTCTTCATACAAGCAACACAGTGTGGCACCGTTGAATGAAAGGCGACCACGGCTCTGGTTAGTTCAAACCCTCGGTAGATTATTGGCCTGAATAAGGACTAGGCGGCGGTTCTTAAGGTTGAGAAAATGCGTAAAGTAATTTGAAAGAAACAAGCAGCGCCAGTCGTTAACCACGACAAAAAACTACAGATGTAGCTAACAGCCGAATTCAAAACGCACCTACCTTTCGTTGCTTCTGGCTTAACAATCTTAAACTAAAAAAGAACGAGCAGCAGGTATCGTGGGTTTGAATAAAAAATATACCAGTAGTAGCAGTAATAAGATGTTTTAAAAATATACTATAACAAGACACCGAGGTGGACAAGGTCAGATGTATTGTAACCACATCGAGGGCATCTCTGCGGGTCCTCAGCAAGAAACGCAACACTTACTGAGTACCAGAACGCGAGCATGCCTTAAGTTGGAGGGCGGCTCCAGAGTTCACATGCCGGAAGAGACAAATAATTCGCCATGCTCACAAGGTTAGGCGATTTTTCAAGCATGGCAGAGTTCAGAGTTGGCACATGAGTTACAAATCTCGGCAAGGGCCCAGTAACGGAATTCCCAGCTTTCTTCGCCTAAGGCGAGACAGAGAAAACCATGACTCTATTCGACTTTGCGTCGCTTAAAACTCAGCGTGGAGTTAGCTCTACTCCCACAAAAATTACATAGAGCTAAGGATATTAATCCGAAAAATGAGGAGGCTTATATACCTCACAATGATAAATTAAGCTACTAACGCAGAAATTAAAAAAGGCCGCACTCAAGGTATAGTGTACGTATACTCAATAGCCTACAATAGGTATAAAGCGGAACTTTTCGTGTAAAATCAGCTAAGGCGGGGCAATTTTCGGGACAAAATAAAAATCGCTACAGGCATTAAAAATTATGTAGCGTCCCGCCTAAATTGGGACAAGTTGTCAGTTTAATATTGAAACACATGCCAAAATAAACATGGCCATCATGTTCCCTGCTCTTTGTTGCTGCTAAACACACAGTTTTGTCAGCTTGCATGAAATTTTATTTGCATAAAGTTAATAATTCGGTTTTCAGGACGTGCAAGCACATCTAGGTCATAAATGGACATGTATTCTATAAAAAACCAGAGCTCATGTATAGAACTGCTTATGCAATTTTGATTCATTCCGATGTGGACTAAGGAGATGCTGGGAGTTCGTAATTATCGTATGCGAAATGGGAGACGACAACTATTTACAAAAGTGATTATGTGGGTAAATATTGTTTCATACTTTACAAACTCATCGAACGTCACGCTCTATGCTAGTTATTTATACAAATGTCTTCTACCCTCACAATAAACTCCGAAATTTGTCTATTAAACTGAAGTCATAACCTCACTTATTCATTTTGCAGTTTAAATCAGGGAAACCTTCTGACTGTTGGAATTCTGCTTGTTGGAGTTCACAGTTACTTAAAAGCCAACTGATAGTAAACATGTCCCAGGATAAATATACCAATTTTCACTAGTTTTAAGTGTGCTTAGTTCTATGTATTAGAATTATTAAGTCGTTTACTAATGAATTGTTATGCAATTGACATTTTTATTGCTCTTATATCCGATAGTTATGCAGTAAAATTGACAGGGCCGTAACTAGGTAAGTTTTTATTGTAGGCAAGCCAAAATTTTTGCGCCCCTCAGTACAAAAACGTTATATGTGACAAAAAATACTAATGATACTGTATGACTTCTACATTTATCTCCGGATATATGGTAATATATTCAAAAATAAATGCAACATTTTTTATTAAAACATTTTGAAAATAAACAACTAAATGTTAAAATAAGAAAATTCAACACAAATACAGGGTCCAGCAACTGGCATGACCTATTTTTAGTAGGCTGTTACGAAAACATTATTTTGTTATTGGCATTTCTATTGTCAGATTTGTGTGCGTTAATTTATGCAGTTTAATAGATCATGGATAATTTTCCAATTAACCAACGCGTTTACTTGGTTAAAAGCTTTATACGAAGTCAATCAGTTGTGAACACAGTTGATTTTGAGGTTTGGTAACATAACATGGCGGTCCAATTTCCCCGATTTGACGGCTCCTGATTTCTTTTTGTGGGAATATCTGAAGCAAAAGGTCTACGAGACGCGTCCTAAAACAATACAAGGCCTTAAAATGAGTATTTCAGAAGAAATAGAGAGTATTGGACCAGAATTGTTGAGAAGAGTAATGCAAAACGTTAGAGTGTTAGACAAAGATTGCAGTACTGCATCGAGGCTCAGGGAAGCCATTTAAATGAAGTAATTCTTAGGAACTAAAATTGCACATAATAAAGTTGATATTCATCTCAAATTTGTTTCAATCCATTACTTTTTATCCTTAGGACAAGTCTTGGAAAATAGGTCATACCAGTTGCTGGACCCTGTAAAATGAGAACAGAAACCAAGATTAGAAAACAACTCTAATTTTAAAAAAGTACATATTATTATGTAGTCAGTAGAACATTTTACTAATCCCTATATATAAACATATGGTGTACCCAAAATCGGAACGCCACTGCGTCATTTATAGCACAAGGATAAGCATATGCATTTATCAGTGAACACGGGTTCAAATCCCACTGGCTGCAATGTTTCTTTTTAATTTCCAAACTCATGTAATTCGCTTTACTAAATGTTTCTGTATTATTAGCAGCATTAAGGTATTTTTTACCTATTTTGTAGAGAATTTTGAAGACATCAACCATAATTCGATCTAGCAAAAGTAGTTTTTCTTGCAGCGCGCTTTCTGTATTAAAGACATTGACGAAGATATTCAAGACGTTGAAAACATTTTCCTTTGCAACTTTTTTATTTTAAAAATACAAAACTTACTTTAATGAGAATAAGACCACCTATGTTGTGCGCTCAAAAGCTGGTAAAGACACATCAATATGTTAAAATAATTACATATTATTATGTAACGTTTTGCTTCTATTTTAAATGCGAATTAGTCCTAATAAAATATTATGGGCATTTAAAATTTCGCGTATTACGTTACTTGCGCTCCAGGGTGCCCACGGCCGACAGATTGTCCCGCACGCATTTCCCCTACCGCCTTGATGCCCAAGAAGGAAAGCAACCACGTATAAAACCAAATTGTTCCGCCGAACTCGGAGAAAATTAATCCGAGAATTATTTCGAGAAACTATCCCGATTCCTTGACCTGGCCAGTGGGCCTCAACTGGCGAGAGCTCTGCAAACCCTCAGTTAGTTATTGGTAATTAAAGCAAACTATAATTATTCAAGTTTGTTTACAATACCGCCAGCTGTCAATAATCGAATACTGTGTTACAATTCGACAAACACCAGTAAAATTCCCTGTTGGTTCCAGCGACCATCATAACGTCAATCCCGGACGAGCACGCAGACAATTGAGGTTGCCTACCTACACCATACCCAAGAGAGTTATTTTAAAATAAAATTTACTTTGTACATATTAATGCGTTATCTATTTAGTTATTTTTCAGCTGCACATAGTCGACAATAAATGGTATTTACTTTGAAGTACCTTTTTTAAATGAGTGTAGGTATAAATATAAAGCGAACCTGGCCCAGTCAGAAAGCTACCATTTATAAGGGCAAAATTAATAAATGCTAAACTACTATAAATAAACCAGGTAGCATTTCAATTATGCGTAGTAACATGTGAACGTAGAATAAGGTTCTGTATTCGCAGCCACACTGTCATACTGTTTTGTAATAATCAATATATTTAAACCGTTAAGTTTTTTTCTGTCGGAACGTAATATAAGCCTTGCATCAGGCCAATTGCGATTAATCTTTTTTTAATAAAAGCTACCATCGTGTAAGGTCGCAGAAGTGTTTTAAATTGAACAAATTCTACCGGAAAAATGATTGTAGCGGAAAATATCATAGTAGTGGAACAAGTAAGCTCTCAAAATCGGTATCTGGTATTCTGCTGATTGTTGCAATGGACGACTGTATCAGCAATGAGCCCAAAGCAGTGAATGTATATGTAATATCAGTGGACCCGCTGCAACAGTTGTTAAAAATTTAAGTTAGTTTGTCGTCACTGCTGTACATACATTGTTTTAAAAATGGAAACACCTATGCGGTGGGCTAACAAGCTAATAATTCTAATTTTTTGATTGATATAGGTGAGAACTATGAAATAAACGCTGTTACAATCTGGTAGACATATAACATTTCCTTTGCAAATTGCACAAAACAATGTAATGTATCGTCCAGATTAGGCGCAGTTCGCATTATTATAATTAGCATTATTTGAACTAAAATCGTTAATGTCACCAAAGTAATTTAATATTTGTTCTGCGTAGCAGCCGACGTTTATCCACGACAATACTTTATTGGGTCTAATATTAATAATAAAAACCCTATAACCTGGAGCCTGAAGATATTTTTGAAGAGGAATTTCGACCAAGGTGTGTACTGACAAACCGACAAGGTGGACTGGTCAACACAATTTCCAGTTTTGAATACAAAAGAAAATGAGTGAGAAACAGGATTAAATCTAAAGGAAAACTACGTAAAAAAAGAGTTAGTCATATTTCTGAATCCATGCCTGATTTCCCTGTATTTAGAAGGAAAAACTACAAAGATTGTTATATTCCATGCCGAAAGATGCTGGCAATCAAGAACAAAAACCAACACGCATTTCTACACAAATCAAAATTTCGGTTGTAGGTTTGTATTGCGATTAAGTAGGTACCCATTTGTTATAGACAATAAATGGTTGGAAAATACGTTTTTTTATGTACGATCAAGCAATAATAGGCGTTTTTTACACTTCATTTTCAGGCTTAAAGCTAGTATTTATATTTTTGCCCACTAAATGACTCCAGAAGGCGTAAAATAATGTTATCGCCCGCTGACGTCATTGTAGCGAACGAAAAAGAATTTTACCGCCCGTTGACGTCATTTTAATTATTATTTACAAACACATATTAATGAAAACCGTACCTAGTTACAAAGGTACTATCCAGCTAACATAACTGTAAGCATCGCCCTGTTTTCATTTCACAACGTTTTACATAATCTGCCTTTTTTAAATTTCGATAGTACATAAAGTTTTGT
Organism: Agriotes lineatus; assembly: GCA_940337035.1. Classification (NCBI taxonomy): domain Eukaryota; kingdom Metazoa; phylum Arthropoda; class Insecta; order Coleoptera; family Elateridae; genus Agriotes; species Agriotes lineatus. The sequence goes on from CALNHX010011762.1 coordinate 11,004, forward strand.
ATGCACCTCAGGCGTAACCAGCGTCGTTAGCTCTTGTTGTGTTATAGCACTCGATGCTCCGCACCTCGTGCTGTTTTTCGCCCTTGATACATAAATGACTATTAAAGTGATGCAAAAGTTTTTAAGACAGCTGTAAATATATTAGATCTCAATATTTATAAAACTTGCGAAGTTTATCGAATAATAATTCTAGGGTGCAATCAAATAGTAAACATTTTATAATTAAACCCAGTTCTGCATATATTTATAAAATGGCTCACTTCATTTTTCGTCAAAACCTAAATCCGGAATACTTTATCTATCTATACAAAAAAAAACCGTACCTATATTTTTGCATCATATCTGGTAGAATTAGGTAACTGTGCAATTAACTAATTATTTCAACAGCAGCAGGAATTAAAACCATTAACTGCACGGTCGAACGTTGTATAAAATTTAAATTATAGCAATTATAGCGAGTGTCCTCGGCATATTCTTGGAATTCGCCAGTTTAAACTGCACGTCTGTAAAGTTGCAGATCAAATTATTATTTTAATTGCAGTTGCTTTTCGGGTGTACGCCGTTTGATCAAGGAATGTTAAATAGTTGCTGGAAAATTTCCCGTTGGAAAATAAATGAATGTGCTACTTTTAGATAATATTTGTATACCGGGTGATCGGATTTAAATCCAAACACGGCAGTTTTAAATTTTTAGTAAACAAATGATATGTTTAATATAATCGATGTCTCAATGACCCCCCCCCCCTACTATAATTTAAAGTTTGATTTAGGCAACCTTTTTTTTAAATTAAATTAAATGTTTCTAGCAACCTTGTGATACACCTTGTTTTCCTTATATTCGGTTATAAAATCAATCATTCGGTAAGTGACTCCTTTTCAGCTTTAGTTGAAAATACAGCGGAGTTGCAAAGCATGAAGCATTTGATGAAAATAAGTGTAAAATAAGCGAAGCAGCGACGATAACTGGTAAAACTGATAATTAAGGAAAAAGACTGAAGTGAAGTTTTAGAAGTATTATAGTAGTTAGAGTTAAAATCAGGAAAATATGCAAAGGTGGATGAAAGTCGATCATAAGTTATGTGAGGTTATGGTTGTACGGGCGAGTTCAGCGCCCGAAGTTTAAATTACAACTAAAGTGCGAAAACATTATGTGGGTTTAAGGATATTGCGCGAGAATTTTAAAACATTGCAGTTATAGCCCGAAAATGCATCTGCTTACTGTTAAAAAGAGCAAATGATATACAGGGTGATTCGGGAGGAAGTGGCAATATTTTGAGGACATGTCGAGGAAGCCAAAATAAGCAAAATAAGCTCATATGTTCAAGTCCGATTTTTATTTGTTTCAGAGATACGTTGATTAATTGTAATTTAAAAACTAAAGAAAAATTCAATACAAAACTAACAAAACAAAACAAAAAAATACACAAATTGCATTAATTCACAACAAATTTTCGAAAACATCATCTCCCACTTCGCTACATTTATTTGCGCCTTTATAAATTGAACTAATGCTGCAGCGTTCATTAGAGCAAATCATCGTTTACTAAAACTCGCTACTAGTTGAATTTATAAAAGCGCAAACAAGTGTATCAAAGTGGGCTGGTTTTTTTTGAAAATTTGTTGTGAATTAATGCAATTTGTGTATTTTTTTGTTTTGTTTTGTTAGTTTTGTATTTAATTTTTCTTTAGTTTTTAAATTACAATTAATCAACGTATCTCTGAAACAAATAAAAATCGGACTTGAACATATGAGCTTATTTTGCTTATTTTGGCTTCCTCGACATGTCCTCAAAATATTGCCACTTCCTCCCGAATCACCCTGTATAATTATACATTTACAACCTAAAATTGACAAAAATGAGTTGTATAAGTTGCTCAGTGAAGTTAAATAATAATAAACATGCCAAATGTTTAAATTATAAGCAAAAATTATGCTTCACAAGTGCTTAACATAATGTTACTGAGCAAACGGCAGTGATGCTGAAAGGTAAAACTCGAATAAGGTAGTTTTGTGATGAATGCCAAGAGACCTACATTTTTGTTTCTAAAGTTGATGCAGAGAAATTAATGTTAAAACTGTACTTTTGGACCTTCTACAAAAAATACAAATACAGAGTAAAAAAATTTATGAACTTGAAGAACATGTAGCGGAGCTCAAAAAAATCGCAGTAGCCCAATGGTATATGATACTATGCCAGTGAATAACTCGTATGCAAATGTCGTTAAGGAACCTGTTATAATTGTAAAACCAACCAACAAAGAAGACGAGCTAGATATGTTGAATGAAATAAAAAATAAAATTGACACAACAGAGTTGGATATTGGTATTGTAAAAATTAAAAAAGTCCGCGGTGGAGAAGTGGTTATAAGTTGTGCGGATTGAAAATCCGTCACAAAGTGACTGGGGAACTTGGGGAAAAATGCACTATTGGAACTTCCGAGCTTAAAAAACCCTTGGGGTATTATTGTGGGAGTGGAAGAAAGTGTGATAGAGGTGGAAGATAAGGATAATACAAAAATTTGCAGTCAAAAACAGAAACTATAGTACTAGAAATATAGTACTAGAAGTAGAAACTGAAATTATGAAAAAGTTAATGATAATGGAAAAGATACATGCTAAATATTTAAATTGTAGGGTCTATGAATATTATAATGTAATTAGGTGTTATAACTGTGGCCAATTTGACTATACAAAAAACTATGTACAAAAGAAAAGAGGTGTTTCAAATGTTTCGAAAAGCAACACGAAGATAGTAATTGTAATACAAAAGCTCTTTATGCATTAATTCTAAGAATATGTATGAGAAAGTGAATTTAACAGTAGTCAAATTTTTATTTAGGTTTTCTTTGTTGACATTGTTGTAGTGTTTGCCGTGTAAGGTTTTCTGTGATCATTTTATTTTATTTTGTTTTAATGATTTTTGTGAGTTTTGTTGCATTCTGCTTTGTGTTGAGAGGTTGGTCGATGTGTATTGTTTGTCTATTTTTACTATTGCTTGGTGTATTGGTGCGTCCTTGTTATGGAAATATATTCTGATCATTTTTATTTGATTTGTATGTAAGTACAAGACATCTATGAGACCTTTACCTACTTCTTGTCTACTTATCGTTGTTCTTTCTAAATATGAGTTTGGATATAGTTTTCGAAGTTTGGTGAGTTCTGATATATGATATTAATACTTTCAAGGTCTGTTTTTGACCATTTTCTAATACCGAAGGAGTATCTATTATTTTGGTTTAATTGCTTTTCTTGATTTTCAACCAACTTACCGACATATATTTATTCCAGATAGAGAAGAAATTCATGTTATTCTACAGGTTTTCTACGGGTTTGTAAAATGACTGCTTTCTGGATTTGTTTTATATAAGCTCTGGGAATATCCAGTTGACTTAAATATGACATACATTTTTTGGTTACTACTCCATGAACCGAGGTAATAATAGGTACAACCCGTATTTCCCGTACTCTCCAGGTGAGTCGCACATTCTGCACTTATCTACAACTTCAGCGTTTTTTAGAATGTATTTTTGAATATATAATCGACGCTGGACCATTTCTAAAAGATACTAGCTTTTAAAATAGGGAAATCATACTACCACAGCAAACCCTAATATAGGCCTGACGTAACTTTTAAATATTTTTATCTTCATCAGTGTTGTTATGGACTCTTAACCAAATTAATTTTAGTATCGTTAATAGCTTACTGATGAAGATAAAATATTGAACAATACACGTTTGCTTATGGCTCTTAATCAAACTTGTATCGTTAATATCTATTATCTTCATCGGTGATATTATAGACTATTAACCAAATAAATTTTTTGGCCTCGTGACATGTAAACAACACGTTCATGCACAGTTGACGTCCACCGTAACTACGATTTTACAGTGCTTTGACGCACCGCGGGGCTGTAAAATGACTAGAAAATTTTTAGCTTTCAGAGACCCTTAAACAAAAAGTTGCTTTGTAGTAATAACGAGTGTTAGCAGAAACGCTAGTTACGTATTTTATCGTTCAGTTGTGTTTGGGAGAAATAAATAAAATTGATATTTACGACTTTGAATTTTGACGTTTCAAAGTGTCAACATTTACTGATCTCAGCTTGCTTGATGGCTTGATATTCGAAAGCGAAGCCATAAATTTATAGAAAATGTTAAAAAAATATATGTCGGACAAAAAATTTAATACAATACTCAGTGCGTTAGGCATTTTACAGCTCTCGGTTTTATTGAAGCACTCCGCTTCGCGTCGTGCTTCAGACTTAAAACCTCGCGCTGTAAAATGCGACCTACCGCACTTGTAATGTAAATAACTATTAGTATCGTATAGAGCTTCCTTACCGCACTGAGTGCGAACCAGGATTTATTGATGAAGATAAAATATTGAATAATACACGTTTGCTTTATGGCACTTAAGGAAACTCGTTTCACTGTTTCAAATCTCGGCTCACGGCCTCGTTTTTCTAATTTTAATAATATACGAGTCCCACTTTAAATCACTAGTGATATTAACTCCGAGGTCTACTTGAGGAAGAACCAGCTGTAGTGGTGTACCGTGAATGTAATATGCAGCACGACGCACTTGGCAGCGTTTAAAAATAGCAACTCGTATGTTATCATACATTTTAGTATCATCAGCATAGCAACTTCCATAGCAAACAATGCTTTCGAGAAGGTCATTTATAAATACCAGGAAAAACACTAGGCCGAGGACAAAACTTTGTGGTACTACGCTTAACACTGGATAAGTAAAGGAATGTTTTTATTAAGAGTTTTAAACATTTATTTACAGAAATTTAACTTAACGATTTACAAAAACACAAGAACTATTTCTAACAACAAATACACTTTATTTATTTGCATACGACTTCAATATGAATGATTTATATGGCTAGATTTATTTACATACGAGTTATTTATATGGCAGCTTCGCGCACTTCAAGCTAAATTTCCACTGCACGCCTTCCCGCTGCGCTGGCTTATATATTCGCTGGGTGAGTCATTCCGGAAGCGTCGAGATATTCTCGACTATTCTGGCAAATGCTGACGCATCGCCCGCATTAATCCCGAGGTCGTTTTCGAAGGCTGACTCATCCGTTTGCCCGCGACCCGGCTGAAGGTCGTTACACTGCCCCCGCCTTAGGTCGTTCTGTCTCAGAACGAGTTGCAACGGGTGCCTGTTCTCTCGTTCTTGTGGGGGTTTGATGGCGGTATTTGCAGGCGGTGCCCTTCTTGCACACGGACTGGCTGAAGAAGTAGCAGTCCACCGTGGGCTCAATGCTTTGCAACGGGCTGTAACAGCAGACCTCGATCTGGATCTGGATTCTTTCGTATACGGGGGATGTTCGAAAATATGTTAATTATTTAAGAATAAAGCACCCTTAATTTTCAAAATGCACATAAATGTTATTTAAAAAAGTTGTTTAGTATTGAAAGGTGTCAAATGCAAAGTTACAATCATTTATTTCATGTTTTTACTGGTTTTTCTTATTTTGTGTAACACCACGTGTATTATGTAAAATGTGCGTAAAGCTAGCGAGTGGGGCAGAGTTAAACGCGAGTGAGCGAGCATTTTAAGCCCGGCGAGCTTTACGCATATGTATTGTACAATATAAAGTATGATCAAAAATTAATCTCATCTAGTATGGCTATGAGAGAACAAATTGCTGCCTTTAAAACTGTATCCAATATATTTTATTTATATTTTTAGGTTAGATTTAAAATGAAGTATCTGTTCGACCGGTGCAAGCTTATTTGTTGGACAATTACATTACTTTTACGTGCAAATTCATTTACTTCAATATAATATTGTAATAAGATTCATAAAAAGAATATTTAACAATAAAATTTGACAGTTTGAATTAACTATAAGTATGTAAGCCAATTTTAAAGGCGTTGGTTTGCACTTTCACAGCCATACTAGATGAGATTAATTTTTGATCATACTCTATTATCTACGAGAGAATCTAGAAAGCACGGTAAATATACAAAAATATTTTAAATGTAAATTACGATTACTGGCAACCGCTGGAAATTTTCCGTGGTTAAAAATTTTAAAACACGTTGCTACTGACCACGTGAACTAATGAAAACCTGTTATTAAAAAGCCGTTTTACAAACTTAAAACTGCTAACTAAACGTCAGTTTTTGTATACTGTCGCAGATAATAGTTATTTACGAGACAAGTGCATAAAGCTAGTCTTTAGTCACGAGTGGGGTAGAGTCAAACTGAGAGTGAACGTATTTAGATGATTTAATTAGGCACGTCGTCAGTAGCAAAAACATAACCTAAAATAAAAAAATAGGTAACTTAAACTTTATGAACATTAATTGTAATTGTAAGTACAACTTGAGTTTCATTCCACACTAATATTAGGCAGATTTTCTGTGTTCGCTGTTGTAGAAACTGTGGATGAAAAGGTATCCTGATTAGTTTGAAGCACTTGTACAAAATTTTCGCCGTTTGGAATCATGCGAACAACCTTCGTCTTATTTTCAATAGAATCCTCGATATATTGTCCCGACACTAAGAAACTCTTCCATCCCCCGTGACGTTTCAAGGCATTAAGGTCTGCTCCAGCATTCGCCAAAAGAGTGGCCGATGTCCTACGGAAATAGTGTCCTGTGTACCTTTCAGGCTGCTCCAATTTCAAATATTGAGTTATTTTTTTGACAGACACATTGCCTTTCCTGTGAATTTTTTAGGTAGCAGACTGATGTACTTTCTGTACAAATATTTATTCCTTTACAGTCATTAATAACAGCAAATACCCGCCTGGTATTTGTTTTGGTATAAGGAATTGTTACAACCAATCGAGTAACGGTGTCCTGTAAATCAGCTACTGCCATATTGTATAGTTCTTCCCGATGACAACTACCAGTAATGCCCATCATTGCGACCACCTGAAACAAAACATAATAATTTAACAAAATGCAGAAGGTCTTTGATACAATGTCTTTAATTGCCATTTTAGCTGTCTTTTTCAGTAAACTCAAATAGACTATGATTGCTTACGTAGATTATTTTTTGTTGGCTTTTTTAAATTTTTAAATCTCACTTTGAGCAGGAGGTACTCTTCTGTTGGCTATTCTTTCATAAATCGGTTTACTTTGTCCCTATTGAGGATTCTGGACTTTGATGACCGACTAATTATTGTTTTTCAAAAATGTCGTCATTTTGGGGTACTTGGACCATTAACATTGATATCAGCATAGAGTATTTAGTCGCAGGATTACCATTTTTTGACTAAAAATAATTTGTAATTTAGTTAAAAGGAACAAAAACTATCTTAAAGATTGTCCTCTTCATTAACTATTTTTTTCACCTTATGAAGCTTCCTCCATTCTTCAGATAGTACGTATTCCTTTTCATAACGTACAGAAGATTTTGCTGGAACTAATTTAGTCATCGCTTCGCCAAATTCTTCTGCAGATTTCACAATTAGAAAACTCAACGCTGCTATTTTTTACAAATAAATAAACAAAACTAATACACTTGTACAGACAGATCAATAAAAAAACCAATTAGAGCAGGCTGTGATATGTGTTATACGTTTGGCAGTACTGAAGTGTATTGTCAGTCTATGTTAAATTCGAGATTAGTAGGTTAGGTTTTGTTTGTTGTTTGACACAGACTGACATAAAACCTAACCTGCAAATCTCGAATTTGACATAGACTGACAATACACTTCAGTACTGCCAAACGTATAACACATATCACAGCCTGCCCTAATTGTTTTTTTATTGATCTGTCTTTATTTGTAACTAAGTAACGAATATAGAGTGGATGATGTGATTTAAGATTAAATACCAATAGGGAATGTTTTTAACTTGACAGAATTGAAATTTTAAAAATAACGTTTATTTGAAATCGGAATTAAAGTACCTCGAAATCGTCATTAAAATACAAGAAATCGGCATTAAAGTAATCCATTGCTTTACGACTTTTTTGTAGGTGGCGAGGTGACAGATAAACGTCAACCAACGTTAACATAACCTACAAATGTTGGTTGAAATGTTGTAATTTCACGATTGCTCGATTTCAAATAAAACATAATGTATTCGTCGGCACTGAAGTTTTTTTTTATCCCTCATGTGGTTTATTTGCTTTGGCCTTACGGGCCTCGGCAACTAAATCCACATTCGTGATAAAAAGCTAAACTTCAGTGCCTTAGTATGCAAACTACTATTTTATAAAAAGTCAATATTCACATAAAAAACTGTTTTGACTGTAATGAAATACAATTTAGTACTATATACGTCCGTGAAGTGATTCGTTTAGAAATTGCGGACTCGTTTCCTTTCGTCGCCCCGTCCGTAAATATCTAAACTCATATTTTAATAAGTCACTTCCCGGACTTATAGCGTAAATAACTATTTTGAATGCCATTTCCTAAAGCGGGATATTATTTGACACTTTCCATGCGTAAAAAGTATGTTGTTATTGTATACTATGCAATAAAAATTTTATTGCCCACTTCTGTCTCTTTATTGCACACTTCTGTCACTAGACAGTCTAGAACTCTAGACACTAGTGGTTATGACTAAAGAGCGGATTCTTAGGCAAATGCCTTCTGTAGATTTAGCTTTAATCTTAGGGAAATTAATAAATAACCGCGAATCAAACATTTTCACGTCTATTGGCATGTATTTTATTTTGCCTATAATGCCTATTTCATTAGTTTACTGCCTATTTTCAGCTTTACCGCCTAAAATGTGCCTAATTCAAGAAAAAATAGAAAATAAACTAGTGTTGTCTACATTACTTCGAATTTTAAAGTTTTAGCTGACAGTATCACTAAGTTAGAGAGTGCAGGCTTAACTTTAATCCTGATCTAGGATTATTAAATAAGATATCTAAAGTACTTAGTGGTGAAAAAAAAGAAGTTGACTTTGATGTAAATGTTTCTGATCTAATAAAATATAAATATGTTCCTATAACAAGCGTAGACGTCGAGCGATCATTTTCAAGGTATAAATTTTGTCAGATCGGAGACATAAGTTTACAGAAAGCAATTTAGAACAAGTATTAGTTACTTGTGTGAGAGAAAATTTAACAGTTAAGTCGCAGATTTGTACGTTACTCTTCAATAGTTCAATGTACAGTCGCAGTCAAAAAAACACCTTTTTTGACCTACTTCTCAAATGTGAAAAAAATTACTGACACTGTCAATTCTAATTAATTAAAAGTGATTATTCAATTCTGAAAAATGCCAGCACATTGGAAATACGGATAAAGCAAGAATAATTGCTCATGTTGACGCATTTTGAGAATGACGTCAAAGAAAGTGTCCCGGTTTTTTTGGCCGCGACTGTATATTATGTATTATGTGTGAATTATTGATGCCTATTTTGTGTTTTTATGGTGCCTATTTGCCTGCTTTTTTCCACATTTTTAGTGCCTGAAAATCCGCTCTTTAGTTATGACACATGTAGTCTTAGGTAGTACTTCTGGTAGTCAGATAAATAGCTCATTAAGCAAAATTGTATAAATGGAATCAATATGCAATGATCGTTATTTAGTAACAATGGAATCTATTGACATTGCGAGATGTTTACGTAAAAACTCCTAAATAAAGTACTATCCGTCAATTTCTGCTTTCTTAAAACTTTTTTGTTAAGTTTTGATTTGTTTTAGAATGACTGAAGGCATTTTTTAAATCCATTAATTTTTCAGTTTCTAATCATTTGGCTCCCTTATTCTGTTTTTTACTATTTTTTTCTGTATAGAAGTTACACATCGATCCTGTAAGTATGCAAGTAGCTGACTAGTATTCACATTTAGGGCCAGTTCTACAATCCAAGGATAAAGTTATCCCAGGAATAAATACCCTAGAAACGATTGTTGTAACAAAGAAAACTATGACAATTATACTTCGGATAGCTTATTCTAAGCATATACTTGCATTGTAGAATCGGCCCTTAGTGCCTCAGATTTTCCATATTGAATGTACTTACTTATATGCAGTTGTTTTCACATACAGAGAATATGGAGGGGATGCAATTGAAAATTTCATCGATCTTATGATTGATTGTTAAGAAATATAAACTCAGTAGTGTAGTAATTTTTATTATAATACGTACAATACAATAATGTCAGGCTTCGAACTGTCAAAATAAAGTTACTGAACAGCTGTAAATTTAAGAATGGGAAAACCTGTAGAAAATAAGATCCTCCGAAATTGAACGTACCTGTACAAATTTTAAAGTTTTGAAAAGTAATAGTTGTACACTTAATCTTTTGCTTGACAGATGAAAGGACACAATTAGATGTCCGAGATCTACGCCACTGGAATAGCCATGATAATGAGGTATCTCAATGTTTCCTATTTCGTTGTCAGAAATTCTCCCTATGAACACAACTATAGCTCTTATTTGTATAATAACAGTCAAAGTAGAATGCACCGAGTGCACGAGGTCAGTAGATAACAAAGATAACAATACATTGCGAAAGAGCAATCTGAAAAAGCAGGCAGTTGGACATGAGAAAGCAATTAGAAAAGCAGGCAACAGGATATGAAGAAAGCAATTGAGAAGCAAGGAACTCTTAAAATAATCAGTGCATTAAGGGGTTGTGAAAAGCAGAACAAATAATATAACGTGTTTGTGTGAGTGGCGCAAAGAGACGATTTGAAATATAAGAGACAATAAATGTAGTTTGTAAGAAATTTGAAAATTTAAAACTATGTTACCAAACTTTTTTCTAGAATGTATTTAAATTAACCAAAACGTATTTCCGTTTATATTGTAACCATAGCAATAGTTTCTATTTTGTTTTAATAACAAGAGAGAACAAATGAATAATTAAATTAAGCTTGACAGTGTAAATTGTGCTCCACTTTAATTATATTTTTAATGCAATAAATGAACATTTTTACAAGCCAAAAAGTATACCATTTTGTTGTGTGCATATCCGAGATTGAGTGGTATCGTTTGTGAAAGTTTCCGCCACCAAAAAAAAAAAAATTTTACAAGAGCGTCTCCGAGGATTTTCGCCAGCCGATCCAGCTCAAGATTCCGATAACTGCTTCCAGCCAAAATAAGAGTCCAGAGCCAGGGATCTGCACATCGATACATAGGACAGGACTGCAGGAGTGCTACCGGCAGCTTCAACAGCGAGGAAAACCGCTCCAGGGCCAGAAACACCTCAGTTTAGGGATTTTCGATACACCGAAAAGTACCGGTACTATCGTATCGTATCGTATCGACTTACAAGTACCGGTTCGGAGCAGTATCGTATACAAAAGTACCGGTACATGAAATACCGGTACACAATCGATCCGGGATATTTTCTAAATTTATTTATGCCACACTTCGAGCCCTAGTATAGCAAATAGAAGTTTAGCAATAATAGTGGCGTAACAATCAAGAAATCAACAATTGAAAAATTTGTATTAGAAGTACATTTATTAAATAGTATACATATAAACGCTCAAAAACTTTAAAACTAACATAAATATAATAACGGAAACATTAAAAGTATACAGGGTGAGTTTATTTGAATGTTTAGCATGGGGATCTCGGAAAGTATTGGAGATAGAGAGACGGTTAAATGGGGAAAGAATTGCAGTTTTACGAGCTCAATTTAATCAGCTTTTTCTTTTTTGGAAAAAATGCAAGCCTAACTAGATATTTCGCAAAAATAATAATTTTTCTAATTTCGTTCGGTGCCTATAGCTCTGTTATTATTAATTTTAGAAAAAATGTGTAAAGAAAAAAGTTGTAGACAATTATGTGGTTAATAACATAATCCAACCAAATTTATGACACAAACTTGTGTTTTTTCTAATGGAAGTCAGCCATGACTTTATAAAAAAGGAAATTTTTCAAAGATTCTAATGATATACCACTTGATATAGTTATTTTCATAAATAAATAAATTATGGCCATTTTTCTCTTTTCGTTTTCGAACTGTTCTTAAATTTGTAGTTCCGTCTGAGCTTTTAACTTCACACTGACACAGTCTGCATTTTCCTTTAGAATCTGTCTTAATAAATACTTTGCAAACGTTACTGGTTGAAGGTGGCATATTTGTTAAAAAAAACACAATGGAAACCACAATTTGATTGAATAATAAAAGAAAACTGATAATAAAAACAGAACTGTTAATTAATTTACCGAACACCCACGGCGACCGCGATGGAGGGACGAGTGACACAATTCTGGCAATTGCCTTATAGCCATAATTTTTTATAATCTCAGGTATAAAATTTTTCTCGGGGATTTACCGAATTTCGCTGCGATATCCTAGTGAGAAGTTGCTGTTGCTATTATAAATAGTTAAGCTGAATAATGAAGTTCTCTTTGGATATTTAATCATCACCATAAAATTTGTTGGAATACATGAGAGCTCCAGTTCACCAGAATTAGTCCTTATTTTACAACTCTAATTACAATTTTGCTGTACCAGTCGAAATCCGAAGCGTAATACGTACACAGATTAAACAGAAACATTTCGGCTCAGCAAAATAATTTTGTTTTGATTTTTGTTCTTGCATTTGTAGAAGCTGAAAATGACTTATTGAAAGTTATCTACGTGCGACCATTTTTAAGACTTCAAGAACGGTTAGTTCAATAAAAGTAATATTTGCACATGGCTTAGGTTTTTTACCCTTGAAGAAAAAGGGCATATTTTGGACCTTTTCCTTTTAGGTTTTTCAAAATTTATAGTTTTAAAACTTTTTATATTAAAAATAAAAAATTTCATTATATAGTCAAAAGATGAATTATTTCTAGACAGGCGGCAAAAATCCAGGATCGGTCCTGCCGATCCGATACTGACCGAAAATAAATCGTATTGGATTGGATCGCTGACTGAAATACCGGTACAAAATATCGAGTATCGGAAGACAAAGTACCGGTACTTGAAAATATCGGATCGTACCGCACATCCCTACCTCAGTTACTGGTCTTCGAGCATCGGAGAAGCCGCCGTTATAAGGTACCCCAAAATTTACCTAAAATATAAGAGTAAGCGGTCGGATTTCGACGTGCATATGAGAGGAGGCTTTACTGAGAAGGATTGAAGCATTTCCACGGCAACGGCAAAGGCGCAGTTCGAAAAATAAGCGGTTTTCCAAATTTGAGGTTATGCGAAGGTAAAACAATTGCGAGCTCGAGTCGGCGTCCCTTCTGACGTCACGAAATAAATTAGTGCCTGAAACAAAAGCTGATAATTACCGCTAAAGCGCAAAAATTTGAATAAATACATTTCGAATGTTCATAATTTCACTATTGTTTAACGTCAACAATGCAGACTTGCACCCGCAAACCATTTTGTAGGTTTTTTAACCGTATTGCAAACATTTAGCTACCACGCAATGGAACTAAATGCGGTGAACAGAACCGTATCAGAATATTTGTAATTTCTCAATCAACTAGGAACCCACCTGAGTTAAGGCTCATAAGGAGAAAGACTTGAACTTGTGATTACTCCTACTTAACTTTAAATAAGCAACCATCCTTACTCTTGTAACTCGGCGGTTTGACTCACACTAGGTACCTGCATTCCTAAACGATAATGACCTTTCTTGGAAAAGGATTAGTTTGCCGATCACCGGAATGTTTCAAAAATAGTTTTTCTAGCAATTGGCAGGCAGTGTCGTGAATAAGTATACAATATACATTCTCCATAGCTAAATGCAATACCAATATATTAACAAATTCATATTTGAAACACTGAAAGATGTTTACTAATGTTGTTTAATTATAATATGGTTTTGTCTATTGTACTCTTTTTCTACGTATTATTTCTGTGTATTATTTATTAGAATAAATCAAATCAACTAATACAATAATAACTATTATACACCAAGTGAATTAAACATATGTTTATTCACTAAAAGATGTTAAACTTACGAGCACGTAGTGCGAGTGAAATCATATCTTTGAGTTAATAAATGTTTAATTGACGTGGCGTATATATGTTTTTACTCAATTTTGACGAAATTTTGAATAAAAAATAAAAAATATTCAAATTAAGATATAAATTTACCCATTCATCGGCGATTTGATCTAAATTTTAGTAATTTAATGTATATTACACACTACTAAGAGAAAGAATCATTTAATGTAAATATTTGTAGAAATAATAAAAATATATTGTTCTTCATTGACACTTTTTTAATTCTCTAGTGAATTAATAGTTATTTACTATACAAGTGGGATAACAGCATCATTAATATACGTGTGTGTAAGTTACAAACGAGTGCGTAGCACGAGTTATGTAAGCACACAAGTATATTAATGATGCATTATCAGATTATCACACATGTATTGTACAAAATTATATCTACGACTGCCTAAAATTGAGAAAAGTGCATTAAGAGAAATGTCAGATCTGTCATTTTCAAAAATATTTTAGTAGGCAAATGTCATTATGTCATTCATTTGACACTAGTTCAGTTACGTAATGAAGTCATTACACAACTCAGTTGCGTAATGCAACCATTACATAACTGAGTGGTGTAATGAGCTTCATTACGTAACTGAAATAGTGTCAAATGAGTGACGTAATGAGTTACTTATCCCACTGGAGTACATAAAACACTTTTATTTCACTTGTGAATCATAGACTGTTTATGAAGGTTGTTATAGAGTTAATAATGTCATTTTAAACTGTCAAAATTGAATACAATACAGTTTCTGAAATTTTTGTAGGTATCTACGATCATTAGGACTGCATGATAATAAAAAAATATATCTTTTGGCCTAATAGTAACAGAGTTGAATTCATTTTGCATGTACTAAAATTCCGTAAGAAACGACAATAATTTATAAAATGATTAATCAAGTAAATCAATTTTAATAACTCACTTGTTAGCTCACAATAATATTGTCTGATTCATCAACTAATTATGTACTGTATCTACCGTTTTTCATTATTCATTATTGTTGGATTTCAACATGTACATGTTTATATTCAGATGCATGGTGTTTGAATTGCAAGATGCATGGTGTTTGAATTGCAAACGTTACAATAAAATTAAATCTGGCGTTGATAATAACAATATATCAAAAAGCAGCAGCCATAAATGGTTATTTTTAAAATTTCATTTAAAAATGTAGGCTTTTCAAATTAATTTCGGTGTGTGTGTTTTTTCACTCAGTGAAAAAAAGTGACACTTTGCTTTTAATTTAGGAATGAACGATTTTAAATAGAGGTTTTCTTAGTTACCGGAACTGACCAAAGCACGTGACTAAAATGAATGCAACTAAAATTCTATACAAAATAGGCTTGGATTTGAATGTATAATGAAATTTTAAAAAATCTTAAGAAATCGTATGGACAACTCGTGTTAGCGCGCTTATTTTTCACGCGTGTTATATTAAACTCGGCTGCGCCTCGTTTAATAACCCTCCACACTTGTGAAAAATAGTTGCATTTCTAACACTTGTGATCTAATAATTATTAATTAAATATTCAAATCCAAGCCTTTTTGTATAGAATTGTATTTGCCTTCATTTTAGTCAAGTGCGTTGGTCAGTTCTGGTAACTAAGTAAACGTCTATTTAAAATCGTTTATTTCTAGATTAAAAGCAAAGTGTCACTTTTTTCACTGAGTTTCACTCGTTCTTCCAGATTTATTTAATTTTTGTATTGATTTGATATTCTTATGCTTCAATTTGACAAATAAGTACCTAATGTCATTTCGTAAGTCAAACATCATTATTTTTCATATTAGTGTTATAATAAGCCGTTTCTAATCCAACTGACTAATGTTAAACGGTGTGTTAATGATTGCGACAAAAAAATAATTTCGATTTTGTTACGTTACGTCATTGTATAATTATAACCATTCATTCTTTGTGATTAAAACAAAAACAAAAACAAAAATTCATATGAGCATCTTATTAATAATTTAATTTCCTATCGATTTACTTAGAAATATAGCGGGTGTACTATTCGAAAAACAAAATTTGATATTTTTGAGAATAGAGGGTAACTCCTGAAAAATAATTACACTATTTCATACATTATTTCTTTTATATACATAACTACCAATAGAAAATTGTATCAGATTATTTCAGACTGTGGAATAATTTTATAAAAAAGCCGCTGTCGTACTCGGCCAATTTATATTGAAGCAGTAAATAGTCATATACCTACTTTGACAAAAATTTTCGGCAATTCGTCGACCGCTCGCGGTATTGTAAGTATGTATATGAAAATTCTCAGGAAGTTATGAGTAGTTTTTTATATTTTGTATATATGACGAAAATAAACAGTATCATGCTGCCAGTACCTACGAGTAAATAAAAAATATTGGAGTGGAAATAGTTCGCCCCTAGATGCAGTTAATCAGCGGGAAATAGATTACTGACATTACTGTACTGTAGAGAATAACGGAAGTCTTCTGAAACGAAATCACAATCATTATTACCAAGTGCAAGGTTTATTGCATATAACCAAGCGAGAACTCTGTTATTTTGTGATCTATACCAAGAGAGGATTACACGTAGAAGAGATTAAAAGGTAAATTTTAAATCACACGTACTTGAATTTTCATGTCATATCTTTATTAATAAAAATGTTTGAATCAAAACTCGACATACCGTTTTTAATTTTTCTGTTCATCGGTAGTATTGTAAATAAACAAAGAAACAATTTTATCCTGGTGTGTTTCCAGAACTATAATATGAACCGGATTTTTAAAAAAATAGTTAAACAGTGTATTTATTTTATAGTTACCGTTTGTTCTATATGTTATAGAGATGACACTTTTTGGAAAGAACAAATGGCAAAGAAGCTTAGCTAAGTTTATATGCAATCGTTCTTACCCGAGTTAATCGACTCCAGAAGGTGTCGTCAGCAATGTATACGAGATGTTTACATGAGCTAAATTAGTCGCCCGATACTGTTAAAGAGCTTATCGCATTTTTATTCATATGACTACTTACGTGCCAAATCTCAATGTTATATTATACTATATATATTATATTTTTCCTTTATACATTACATTTCTAGTATACATTACAATAAATTACATACATTATACGTACATGCTTTTAATTTTTACTTTACGCATTGGTTTCTATATGAAACTTTTTTTTCTGTGATCTCGTGGTATATACCTATGTTTATTATAATCCAAACATGTCTTTACCTCCACACATTGGGTTATGTTAAAAAGTTTTTACTATAAATCAAAATTCTGTTGTTATTCCTCAACTGTGATCTGATACTAACATAACAGTAAGTGCATCACTATTTCAGAAAAGATGGGCTTAGTTGATAGACGTTTTCTAGAAACCAGAAAGAGAAAGCGACTTATAAGTTTCTGCCATGATGTGGTTTACCTCTGTATTAATGACTTACATTACATCATCCTTAACATACACACATAAATTGTGAGTGATAACAAAAGTTTAAAATGTGTATCGATATTTATTATTGCCAGTGTAAATATGTGCAGAATTAACCTTTCTTATTAACTAGTTTTTGGAAAGTATTGATTTTTGATTAAAAATTAATATCACCAACAAACGTTCTGTTGTTATTAGCTGGGGCTTTTAGAGCACATGAGGACCTACAAAACCAATGGGCCATTTAGCCCACTAATCTATTTTTATATTTCAAGCAAAATCAAGCATTTACTTTGAAAACACTACAAGATAAGTATCACTTTAACAGATTATGTCAATTAGCTCATAATCCCACTGCAGGTAGAAAGTTTTACCGTGGCTTGTTATATTAGTTGCCTAGCGACAACGACGTAGGCCCTAGAATAGTTAAATAAAATAATCTAGAATAATTTTTTGAACAAAATTGTGAGGCCTAACAAAAAGATACAGTATTTCTCGATAAAATTTTTGTTTAATAATAGTAATAATAGAATTTGACTAGTATGTAAAAATTTTTAAAGAAGACTTTAGGTTTTAAAATATTTGACATGAAATAATAATAGGCAAATCGTAATAATTAATTATCTGTGTCCTTTAGATCGCATAACTTCATAAAGGTCAAATTTGATTGATTTTAAGAATTCTTTACTGCAGGGAGGCCTACTTTGAATTTATTACTGAAGTCAAGACATTGATCACAAGTTTCGTCTCTTTTGGAATAGTTTAGCACTGTATAATTGGTTGCGAACATGACTCCTTAGACGCCTTAAGGGCTTGAACTAGGGTTTTATTATAAGTAATTGCAGGTAAATAAAATATTAAAAGGGCTTATAACCATTTATTTTTGGGTAGTAAATAAGCACAGCTCACATTTTAACCAGCCTAATAAATTGATAACAGGAAAAAGTTCGATCACAGTAAAATATTAAACAAAGCATTGTGCATATTGGATTTTTGCTCTAACTTACAATTAAATATTAATAAAAACCCAGTCATTAGAGAGAGAGAGAGTCCATAGCAATATATTATGCAATGAGAATTTAATGATAGCTATTAAGACACGAGTATAAGAATTATGACATTAGCCGTAGGCAGGCAGAAAGACATTCGTAGTTGATTTCCTTAGTAACCACAGTCAACAAATGTTGCAAACCGATCAAAACGTCAATTTTCCAAAATAGACCTGTAATGAAATTTTTTTTCAAAATAATCCTTTTCATAATGGGTGCCTAAAAAGTTTTACTTTCTGTGCCTCCTTTCAAATCGACAGACAGAAACTGTTTACACAGCATGTCCATAGCAACAATCCTTATCTAAATGAAATGTAACATTTTCTATGCCTGTAAATAAAAACACCAACTTTCTGTTAGCGAGTAGGAAAAATAGTTTGCAACGCCTTACACTTTCAATTTTGTTAGCTT
>CALNHX010011763.1:0-29767 GCA_940337035.1 Agriotes lineatus
ATAAAATTTGTAGTCACCAATTTCATTTCTCTATATTGGCTAAAAAACCTATAGAAAACACGATATATAATTGATGCAGTATGCAATTAAGCTACAAGCCTATCTTTATAATATTTAAAGTTGAGCAGAAAACAATCATTAGAGTGTAGATGGATATCTTGACTAATTGTTAAATACAATCTTTTCCATGTAAGCCATTATACTTATAACTTAGTAGGTTAATAAAATAAATGTTTGACAAGATAACTAAAACAATGTTCAAGATTAACCTATATATAAAAGTTACTGAGTAAAAAAAAAGTTCTAACTTAGTGAAATCAGGAGCAAGCTTTGTTCAGTTAAGCGTTCAGGTAAGTAAAATTAATGCTGCAAACTTTATAAAAACAATAATGATATTATAAACTTATTAAAAGTCTAAAAACTTTTAAAGGAATTTATTAATTTAGTGATGCTAAAATTCAAACTCTTTTCTAATTTATATTCAAAAGTCTGATATAAACCTGCTACTAATTATAATTTACAAAAACATAAGTTTACTTGGCACATTGTTTATATAGACTAAATTGGACCAAATTTATAAAAATTAACAGTGTAGAATAGTTTAAATTGCCATAATTTTATTACAAATTTTATAAGTAATATTAATATTTAAGGCTCATGCTGTGGCCAAAGTTAAAAAAAGGCAAATATACATTAACATAATTGTCCCCAATTTTACTCACTGATAATGCAACTATCTTCATTGTTAAATTTTGTCTAAGCTAAACTATTTTATAGGTATAATAGGTGTTAATTATACTCATTATATTTATGATTAGATTAGGCATTAGAAAGAGTTATTAAAACAACGTTTATTTTAAATTTAGTAATATACAAGCCATGTAATTATAATATAAATCTACAGTCAGCTGTCATTACTATTGATATAATCTACCACCTATCTACAAAATAAATGCTATACAAAAAAAGTTAAAAAACAACTTTTTACTCATCTCATATAATTTTTGAATTAAAAAAAAATGCTAATTAAATTTTTACTGATTTAGGTTAGCTTAATCCAAATTTAAGATATTAAGCTTCTCTTATTACTCAAATTTATAACTAAAAGTTATAAAAAAATTAAGAGCAATGCAATTAATAAAAAACTATAAGTGATACTATAATAATATTTCTATGTTTGTTGTAGTAAAAGCTAAAGCTTTTAATTTTTTTTCTAATAATATTATATAATTTATAAAAAAATGTAATATTGTTAAACTAAGTAAAAAAAGAACTAAAATCTATTTATTAGTTGATCATGTTCTGCTATGTATATTTAAGAGTTTTTTTAAATTATTTTAGAGATTTTTTATACCTTTTTTATATTAAAGAGATATGTAAAGAAAAGTATAGACTATACAGTAGATTGTATAAATAAAAATTGGTGTTAAGTGAATCAAAAAAGTATTTTAGCTCTGGCAGTCATCATTGTTTTTTTTATTTTTTATTTTTTTTGTTTGGATTCAGTGTCAGGGGTGCCACTTTCACTTTCTGGTATTTTGTCATTTGCTACAAACTATTGTATTCCTTACATCTATTAAATAGCAATATAGTACTACTTATGTAAAGAAACTTATAACTCATAATTAAAATAAATGTTTTTGCCAACCAGTCTGACCTCATAATAAAAAACTAGTACTGGAACAGCCTTGCTAAAACATCTTTTAGTCTCTTGCTAGGTAGTAAGCACTGTTGGTTACTTTTTACATAATGATTTAACAACTGATAGGTATCTATTTAGAGGTTACAATTAATTGCTTGGCATAATAAAAGCAAGCAACAAAATTTTTTTTCAATACTAACAAGTACTAGGTTTATTATAAAAAATTTATAATAGTAAAATTTTCTCATTCTTTACCAATTTCTTTAATAACAAAAAACTAGTGATTGACACCACTAAGGCCAGTTGGAGATAATTTTAAGCAAAGTCCTTGAATAGAAATAAAAATCATTGAGGTGCTTTTTGGCACTTTATATTTTTATAAAAAACTGCTTTAAACAAAGCACTTTAGAATCGGTATCATAACATTAGAAATCATTAAGGTAAAATACAATGACCTATGAGCATTATATAAACCATTTTAAGTCAAGTAAACCAATTTTAACACTTATATGCTCTCTAGTCAAGTCATGTGAGATATAAGACTATAAACAGTATAGATTTAAAATTTTAAGGTTTAGTTTATCAAAGCTGATTAAAATAGCTTTACAGGGTTTACTTTAAAATTGATATTAATACTTTTTTTTATAAATACTTGTTTTTTAAAATATTTTTTGATCACTATAACTTTTAAATTAAATTTTTGTGCTTGTTTAAGCTAGATAATCTCTCAAAGGAATAGTATGCTAGTTGAGCCTGGTATCTAATTTTTTTTTAGAAAGGTTTAAAGCCTTAGAAAAAAACCAAGGTACCTGGCAAACATATTGCATAGCAGACTAAATAATTACCAAAGCTTAAGATTTAAAACATTAGTGCTATTATACTCTTGATGTATCAGAACTGATATAGCCCCAATTGAAATTTATAGTTATACTTGAACATCAAAGATAAATTTAAAAGTAATTGGCAGTAAAAAATAGTATTAACTTTTACTAAAATAAAGCTTACTTCTCATAATTTTGTCAAATTAGCCCTCAGTTAAAGGCTTTTTATTAATTAGGAATTTTTTATAAAAAATTGGCTCAAGCATTTATGCCACCTTATATTTATTAAATATAGCAACGTTTTATTTTTTAAAAATAGCAAAGGCTATATTAATTTATAGCTTATTAGTGCTTAGGGGCTATACTGGATTTACTTTTAATGTCTTGAGCCTTATTAGATTAGTCATTAAAAAAGCAAGATACCTTTTTAATACATCTTTAATTAAGTTTTTTTTATATTAAGTTTATTTACTTTAAAACAACAGAGTTTGTAAAAATTATTTAAATTTTGCCAAACTGTATGATGTAATTACAAATCTAGTAATTATATCTTTTTTTGCAAATTTTCATAAGGGAATGTAAAATGATTGCAATGAACTATATATACTACCTCATTATAGTTCTATGTTTAGTGACAACGGTTTCTCACTATTTAGTTTTTAAGATTTAATTTTTAGGCCTAATGTAAGCCTATATTTTTTACTTTAAAATCTATCTTTATTGCTAATTGCAGTCTAGCTGTAAAAAAAATTCCTATGATCTATTTAATGTTAATTAAAAGCTTATTTATAAAATAAATTTAAACCCTACTTAAATAAATGGTGGGATACACCTTAGCTATGTTTTTATCAACAAATCTTAAATTATTTTTTTTGGCAATAATCTAATGTTTATCCATACTCATTATGTTGCTATGATCATACCTTGACAAATTTTAAAAGGTGACAACCTAGCACAATTGAATTTATTAGCTTTATATTTGACAAATTATTTAGACTTTTTTAAGTAAAAAAAAATTACTTTGCAAAATAGACTAATTATAATAATTAGATAGTTAATTTTAACTTTTTATTTATATAATTTAGCATAAGCTATTTTTTGTTACATAAATTCTATGAAATAACACGACTTATCTTGCTTAAATTTAAACTTTAAAATACAATTAGAAACAATTGAAAAGCTATCATTTGGGACTAAAATTAACTTAGTAATATATATCTGGTACACCACAGTTTATACATAACAATAAGTTGCAATAGTGACTAATATTAAGCTCCTTTTTTTACAAGGGTATATATTGGTAGATAATCTAAAACTTTTTTTTATTACATAAAGATTAGACTAAAATTTTCCTTCATTTTATAATTACAATAGTCTTAGCTTATTTTATATGTGAACAATCTTATACATATAACATAGTCACTAAGATTTATCTTAATTTTAGCACGTGTATATAAATAGCAACATATTCTTTTTTACTTATTTTTTAATTCTCACAATATTAATATGAAACTAAATTTATAGTTACTTTTTTCATGAAGAAAAACATTTTTTATTATTAAAAAACTACTTTGCATGTACTTAATAGTGCATTAAGCAAATATTATCTAATTTTTTTAGTATGTAGAGTTTTAAATAAAGATACAAGTATATGAAAACTTTGTTCAACTAATCTATATCAAATTTTATTATAATATGAAATTAAAATTTTTATAAATTTTAGCTAGCAACATAAGATTCTTATTATATTTATATACTAAAGATCTACATTTTAGTATTTTGTTTTTGAATTATATTTTTTTTGCATCTAAATTTTAAGTTATAAATTTAGTTAATAATAGATATCTTGTATTACTAAACCTAATACTAGATAACAAAAAAAATTGCTATAACAAAATTTTAGTGTAAATGTTTAGATCTATATAAAGAATTTATGCAAAAAAAAGATTTGCTTAAAATGTAGAGTTTTTAAATACTTTTATTATCTACTAAAGAGTCTAATTTTTTATAATTAAGGCTAAAATAAATAAAATTGTTTTTTTCAATTAGTTAAACTACTTAATAAAAAAACAGTTATTTATATAAAAAAAAATTTATTTATCAAAATTATTTTTATAAAATTATAATCTGATTGACCTAAACTTTTATATGACATCTAGTAATAAATTTTTTTTTGTTTTTCAAGTTTTTTATAGATGCAAGAATACAATTAAAATTGTTATATGTAAAGTACGTTTTTAAACTACTTTAAAGCTTTTAATATAACAACTTTGTAGTGTGTAAGAAATAATTCTTAGCTCTATATAAAAGTATAATAAAATCTTTTAATAACATAGAATTTTTGAAAAGTAGGTTATTAGTTTTTATATTGAATAATATTAACATTTGCTGAAAAAATTTACTAGACCTAAAACATTTAAATTTTAATTTTAGCATGTTTTTTGTGTGGTAATTTCTATATTAAGATAAATAAAGAAGATTATATTATATATGTATATTTTACAGTTTTAAAGAAGAAGTCTAAAATGAATTTTATAATTTGTAAATTATTTAAAGTATTTATTTTTTTAGTTATATTCTTTTAATTTTGTTTAATAATTTATACATATTTTTAAATAGACCTATAAAAAATTTATGTATCTGCAATATATATTTGTTTAAAAATCATATGAGAAAATATTCTTATATGAAAAAAAAGTTATTATTAAAGCAATATTTGTTTATTTATAAATTTAAAGAAGAAGATGTTTAAATAAATATTCATATACTTAATAATAAAGCAAACAAAAAAACATAATTGAAACTTATTTTTTTTTGTTTTAGCTAAGAGAAAATTGTAATCCGTATAAAAGATAAATTCTTTAAGTTTTCCTCAAACCTACTCTTTATAATAAAGGCTATGTGTAACTATATACTTTGTAATGGCAATTTTAAAAACTATTAAGAATTGAAAATATATTATTACAACAAATCTAAATTCTACAAAAAAATTTGACAGTTGCATATAATAAAGAAACATACATTATAAATTATTTATTAACTCAGTTTTAATTGACTAAAAAAAATATATTAGCAAATCCTTTATAATCACCTAAAAAAACTTCCAATTTATTGCTACATTAAAGTTATTGTGTGATTTAAAAGTATTAACCTTTCTAATGCATACTTCTTTATTTATATGCTTTTAACTATAAAAATCAAAAAAGTCTGATATGTGTTATATAACCTTTTTTGTGATAATTAACAAAGTTTAAAATATGAAAAGTACATAACTTCTATTAATTAGTCTTAATAAATTTTTCTATCTCATTAATCATAATTTTTTAATTTAAAACTTATTTATAAATTGCATGCTTTAATTTTTTTAAATTCCAAAAGATTTATATCTACTTTAGTTTTTTATATAGCTAGAAGTGTCTTTTAAGCATAATAAAAATAAATTAAATATTATGATCTATATTCTATATTAAAATTAACATCAATTTTTTTTAGAAATGGGTCACTTTTTAAGTTTTTAGTCAAAATTAGTTTATTGATGTTCTTATCATTTATCATATATATGAAATTAAAGATTATAATAAATAGAATTTAGTACTTAGTAAAAATAAAGTATAGTAGATTAGCTTAGGTTAATTTAAATTTTTATCTACATGATCTAGATACATATTTTGTAGATATAATTTATGTATTTTTAGTTTAATAAAGTTGAGTATGGAATAAATTTATAACCTGTTTTTGGTTTGTTAATATAGTAAGTGTTAGTAGCTTATTAAAATAATTGCTTAGTTTATAATAATTTATTTTAGAAAAAACAAAATTATATATCTTTAACTAATATAAAACTACTAAAGCGTTCTTTTATTCATAATAAAAAAAAATTAACTTTACTAACTTTATAGATAGCAATTAAATAATTTATTATGTATAAATTTTTAATTTTTCTTTATATTATAAGCTAAATAATACTCCTTTTTTATTTATTAAACTTACTTTTTATAATTAGTTTATATATCAAGTATAGCTTAAATCACTTTATCTAAGCTATGTATAGTGTGAAATTTCAGCTAAGCTACTTTTATATATAGCATCAATATTATATAATTTTAATAAAAACCACTATAAACCTAAGACCTGCTTTAATTTAAATTTCTGTGAAACAAATATGTTATACCTTACTATACAAGATAGAATATTTTTTTTTTAAAAAACAAACAAATTTATTACTTTTAGTTTTTAAGGTAAAAGAATTAAACAAAAAAAATGAGCATATAAAAGATTTCAACTTTTTAATATTTTTTGGCTAAATCAAAGTTTATATTAATAATTACTAACTTTAAAAGTTTATAAATATTTAGAAAATTGAATACCACATTACTATAATAAAACAAGTATATGCTCTATTTAGTAAAAAAACTGATGATTTAATATATTTCTTACAATTTAATGTAAAGATTTTAAAAAAATTTTTAAGAAATAAAAAAACTATTAGATTAAAAAAACAAGAAAAGAGGTGACTAAAAAAAAACTTAACTTTTATAAGGTTTTTTTTTGATAATCCTACTAAAGAACTTATATAGTTTATGAAACCGAAATTTTATCAAAAGAAATTTTTTATGACTATTTATAAAGCAAATAAGACTCAAATAGCATAAAAATAATGTATGCTTAACTTTATTACTAATAGAAAAAAACAAGCAAAAATAAATTTTATAACTTTAAAAAAATTATTTATTAAAAGATTAGAAAAAAAAAGAGTTCTCCAACTAGCAGATAAACATAAACATTTCATAATTAATCATTAACTCTATATGTCTACTATTTTATATCATAAAAAATGTTTTTTTTTTTTAAACAAAAGATTTTTAATTTAAACCTTAATCTAGAATTTTTATATATTATAAAACATTTTTTAATAAAAATTAGAAAACCAAAAAAAAAGGATAAAATAAGTATAAATTTATAAAATTAGCAAAAAAAAAGGTATAAAAGTTAACCTTTTAGAATAATTTTACAAAATTTGATATTAAAAACATATATCTAGCCTAAAAAAAATTATTATATAATTATAAAGAAAAATACCTTATAGTAAGTAAACATTAGACTGATTAAATAATATCATATCTTTGTTAAAAAAAAAAGTTTAAAATGTTTACATTTAAATATTCTACAATCATTATATATATTTTATATTTATTAATTATATAAAGCTTTGTGCGATGAGAAATTTTATAGATATTAAGATATTCTAGCAACTTATATCGAAAAGTATATATTATACAGTTGATAAATAGTAAACTTTTTAGACAAATTGAAATATTAAGTAATTATTTTCTTAAGTCCTTTTGCTTGAAGAAAATTTACAAAGGTAGCTCCCTAAAATATTTAAATTGTACAAAATAAGAAGTAAGTACATAATACATATAGCTAGAGTTCTTTATTACAAGAACTATTATATATAATAAACAATATAATTGAAAACGATTTTTTGTAATGTAAATCCCTTTTTTTTGTCTTTATGTGGTAATTATCAATATCTGATAATAATGTTATAAAGAAAAGATATCAAGTTATTAAAACAATGACTGTAGCTTTTGCTTTCATATTTAAATTTCTACTATTAATTAGTTTAAAAAAATCATTAGTACGTATATGCATAATAAAATTATAATAAGTGTAAAAGAAGGTTACTCAATAAAATTATAAGAAAAGTTATTTTTTTAATCTTCAAGTTGAAATTTAGTATTAGGAGCAGTAAAATTTTATATAGAAAAAAAAAGATATTTTATAAACTAGATTTTTGTAAAAATTTTAATAGTTTATACTATAACAAAAAGCATTTTATTATAATATGCAATAAAAATAAAGCTATTTTATAGAGTAAGATAACTTATTAATACTTATTGCTATTAATATTTTAAATGTTAATTGTTTTTTTGAATTATTATTCTTAGAATAGCCACAGAAGTATAATAATTCACTTTGTAAATTTTTCATATAAATAGGTTTATTTTAGCTCACTAAATTATTTAGTATATATTATTTTTGAGTGTATTGTTAACACTATCTGATTCATTAAGATGAGACAGCTTGTTTCTCAATAAAATGTCAAGTATTCTTAACAGATCAAACATTGTATTTATATAAAACTTTTACTTATTTGTTCACACTAAATACTAGCTTCATATTTGGTTTTTATACAAATAAATCTTAGATATTTATACTTATTATCTTTATCATATATTAATTTATTTTTTACTTAAGTAATAAACATTATAACTAACATTTATTTATATTTTATATTAAGGTCTATTTAAAAATAAAATTTTTATTAACTATTAAAAGAGAATAAATTTAGCTATGGTTTACCCTTTAAGTAAAGCTTATGATTACTTTTATTTATTTAAATAGCTTCTGTACTCAAGTATAGTGCTCTAATAAAAGAAAATGTGTTTTTTATAAAACTACATATATGGTACAAAAATATTTTTGGTTGCAAAAAGAAGTAAATCTGAAAATATTACTTTAAATATACTAGTATTATTTTTCAATGTTAATTTTTTTAGTAAAGTAAAATAAGATAAAGCTATTTTATTTAAAGTTTAAATTTTTAAATGTGCAAAAAAAATAAGATCTTAAAGTAGCCTTACATTTAGATACTTATTAGAATATAAGGTTCAAACTGATATAGTTATCATTGTAACAACATATTTAAAATAATTTTATTGGATTTTTACTAATGAAAAAGTAGCTTAAAATTAGTTTTTTTATCCTTTATAAAGGCAAACATATAATAAGAAAAATTAAGTATTAGCTACTTTTTTAATACTAACATCTAGTTATAATTATTAATGAAAACATGTCAATAAAGTTATTTACAAAATATAAACACAATTCTATTTTTTAAGTGCTAAAAAATTAATTATAATAGGCAATGAAACTAAAAAAATCTTTTGCTTTATTAGAAAGCTAAAGAATCTCAAATTCATTGTTTTCTATCTAGTATTATTGTTATGTTATCTTTTTGCTTATACTTATTCATACATAGGAATAAGTTTAATAAAAGCTAACTATAAGAAATTATAAACTTTGTTAATATATGTTGTCTTTATTATGAAATAGCTAAAAAATTGTATTATGTTGCATTAATATAATTAGCTACAATATTTAAGTCTATATCATTTCATTTTAAAAAATTAAAAAAACTTCATTTTATTTATCTGTTTTTCAAAAAAAACGAAATTATAGTTTTTTTTAAAATTCATAAAATGTTTTTTACAAAGGGTAAAAACATTATTTTATATACCATTTTAAACCTACTTTTATCACAGATATTACACTTACTGTTTTTAATATTTATTTTATTGACTATGTTATTAATTTTGACTATATAATTTTTCTCTTGAAGTCATAAAAAAGCTTTAAAACTTTAATATAAATTTTACTATATATAAAAGTAGACATTATTCAAAATAGTTATTTTTATTTTTATAAAAATTCTACTAACTTTAAACTGAAGAAGTAGGTTAATTAAAAAATTTAGTCAACTATAAAATTAATTTATATGTTTTACACCAATTTTCATATAAACTTCTGTTAGATAAGCAAATAAGACTTATATGAAAAAAATGTAACTAACTATAGTTTTAACCTAAAATGCTTTTAGGATTATAATTAAACAAAAAGTCCTATATAGCATATTAATATGGGATGTTGACAATAATACAGTTTAAGTATGACAGCGGCTTAGGTTTTTTTAAGTAAAGTCTATGTGTTTATCTATTTATATATATTAATATAACTTGAGAAAAAAATTAAGCTTAATAAAAAATTAAAGATATAACCAAAAAAAATTTAAAAAATAATCATATAGTAATTAAGTACATTAATGATAAAGTAAGTTTGTATAAAAAAATAATATAAAAAAACACAAAATAACACTTAATTGTGAGAATAAAAAACAATTTTTATTTGAGCCTGTCAAATCTATTTTTTGATAATAAAAAGATAGTTTAAAAAGCGGAATAAGCATCAATCATTACAATTGTTATATATATACTTTTTTAATTATATCACTATACATATAAGCAAAAATTTGAATTTCTAATCTTATATATTTTATAAACAAAGGCATATCATCATAGAAAGGATAACATAACGGTATTGAAATATTGACTGTAAAATTAAGTTTTTATGTGATAAGTCACTCTTTTTCATAGTAAAATTTTTTGTATTAATTTTTTAAATTTTTTTACAATATCTTTTTATTTGAAAGGGTATAAAAATATACTTACTTTAGCATCAAGTCTAAAAAAGATTATATATATAAAGTTACAATCTATTTTTTTTTTACTTTTAGAGGTATGTTTAAACAATATCTAGGTAAAAACTAATTAGTAAAATAAATAAAAATAAGCCTAAATTGAGTTTATATTTGTACTACACTGTAGAATTACATGTTTTAAATTAAAACGAAAATTTTTAGTGTTATATATATAATCTTGAATTAACATATTTTATAGACTCCAAAACAACAAGTAAAATAAAAATTTACTCATTTTAGGTAATAAAATAAAATCAGTTAAATCTAATCGCACCAAGAGATAGAAAAAGCTGATAACAAAGAGCTAAATATAAGAACATATTAATTGCAAATATAGAAAACAATAGTGTAAAAAAAATATTGTGTTATCTAAGGAAAAGAACAAATGAATAAAAGTTTAATATTTATATAATTCTAAAACTAGAGCAAAGTCAATCATTTTTTTTAATAAAACAAAAATTATGAGAATAATAGTTAATATTAAAACATTATTGTATTTTAAAAGAACTGAGTATATAAAAGTGTAGTAGAAAAGAAATAAAACTAATTTTTAAGTAACTTAAAATTTAAGATAGCAAAAAAAAATAGTTAAGCTAGCCTAATAAAAGTAAAAGAGTTTGACTGATCCAATTTTCAAAAAAAAAACTTACTTTTAATAATCTCTAAGTCATTTTATAATGCATTTAATCATTTAAAAAAATATAGATTGTTATTGTAAAATTAAAACTTAGTTGCTTTGACTTTTACTATTATTGCTATAATCCAAATGACTTAAGTTTGATAAATAATTAAATACTGAAGGAAAAATAATAGCTAAGTCAAGTTTTTTTATTTTGTATTCCTTTTTATACTAATAAAAGGCCTCAACTGAGATATAATGTTTAAAATTTAAATTAGATATTTTTAAAGTAATAGTATCAGTTTTAAAGATAAAAATTAAGTGATTAAGCTTCTCTCCAACAAAAATTTAAAATTATACCAAGGTTAAGTAGATTAATATAAATTATTTAATCTAAGCTTTATTATAATCTATAAAGCCTAAGATTATAATATCTACTATAGTATTTAAGTGAAACCAATAAAAGATTAAATATAATTAATCAATACACTAGAGTTTCTTTAATTTTTTTATGAATTTGATCTTAATGGTACATATAAAAAGTTTTATAAATTTTTTAATGTTTTTTTCCTTAAAAAACTATAGAGATCATTATGGATTTTTTAAATAGTTTTATGTATTAAGTACTTTACTAAAAACATAATTTTTAGAAAAAAAAAATTTGTCTTATAACTCTTTATTATTTTATTAGATTATACAGTATAACTTGAGTAAAAATTTAAAAAATCAAATTAGTAGCATGAGTAATAGACCTTTAGTTCTTTTAGCTATCCATGTAACTTATATCAAACATATTATAGACAAGAGTCAAGTATAAAATATTACAAAAAATAGCTAAATTTTAATTTATAAATTTATTCTGGTGTTAAACTTTAGTAAGCTTATTTAGAATATAGATAGAGCTTATAGTTATAATTTTCTAATGTAATTTTGGCTCTTTTATTGACAGAATACACAACATCTTAAGTAAAACTTAGCAAAATACACTCAAAAAAACAAATCTTACTGCTCTAGAAAACCTTTACTATCTCTTTTTAATAAATATTAGAAGCTAGTCTACAAATTTTATTAATTTTACACAGCTTACCTTAAGAACTTTGTTAAAAAAATAATACTATTTAAGTAGTAGTTTGTAAATTAAACACTTTTTTTCTGCGCCAAGCTATGACTACAGTGTCTCAGTTTGATATAGGAATAATAGAGAATAAACTTATAGCTACCTATCTAGTGTTACAATTTTAAAGTCAGAATTTTATTTTACTGATTTATGCAATAGACTTTATTGTATTGTTTTTATATCTGTCCTTATTTTTAAATTCTGTTATAACCTAGTTGTCTAATTTAACTAAAAACAAATAATTTTTTTGTTTTAGCTATCTTTTTAATTAAAGTTTTAGCACACTTAAAAGTATTAGTGCTAGTCTTTTATTTTATTCTATTCTACTGTTACTAATAAATTTTTTTTTATTTCTTTTAACAATAAATTTTATCTTTGTGAGCCCTACAAGTAGTCTTACTTATGTTAAGAAAAGTGACCAATCATTAATAGTGATATAGCTCATAGATCAAGGTTACAAACTGGTATTAATTATAAATATTATGCATTTTTTAAGTCTGTGACATACCTTATAAAATTTGAGATAATTTTTAAAATTTTACATACATTAAAGCAATACTACAATAATAAATACTTTATGAGTCTAAGCTACATTAGCCTTTCTATACTGAAATAGTTTATTAAACAACTTTTTCACAGCTTAAAGATAACAAGGTTTTTTATTAAAAACTATTTAGGATATAGCATAAAATTTTAAATTATGCAAGTAAAAAAAGTAATGTTTATATTTGATAAAAACTTAAAAAAAAAATCTATTTATATAAGAAAACAAATTTGTAATCTTTTTTAAAAAGAATGGTGTTATATTAACACCAAAGGAAAAAACTTATAATTTTTTTTTTTAAAAGACTATGTATTTAGCTCGCAGATGTAATCAGATTAAAAAATTTAATATTTAAAACCAATGCAATGATCTAAGTCTTTTATATCTAGAACTAGTTTATAAAGTTAATTTAATAGTTGCTAAAAAGGTTTTAAAGAAATAAAATATTTAAAATGTTTTTTTTTAAATATATAATATAATTACATTATTGTTTTTTAAATAAACATCAGGTGCTAAAAATAACTTTTCTATAGTAGAACCTTAGTGTCAGTAAGCTATCTACATTGTACTAAATTAAGATTAAACTATCTGATTATAGATATTTATTGGTTAATATAAGCTTGTATTGATAAGCTTAACATTGTTAGCTATCTGTTTAATATTTAGAAAATTTTTTTGATTAAAACTTAGCTAACAAAGACAGCTATGCTACATATTAACTGTGGTGGTCTGATGAGACCTAGATATAAAGTTATATTTTAAGAGTACTTTAAGTAAAATCATAAACTTTTTCATAAATTTTTCTTTAATTTTTATGAATTTGACACTAGGTGTATATAATTTAAATTTAAGCTTGAGAGTTAAAATATCTATTTAGTTACAAGTCTAGTTATAGATAGTATAAGATAAAAAACTTTATTACTATATGTTTTGTATTTTTATCATAAACTAGTTTTATTAATAAAGATTTTAAAAATTAATAAGCAAATATAAGGAGGTTGTGCAACTACTTATGTATATTTCTACAAGATAAAGTTATTATCAATATATTATATATGTCAATCTTTTTTGGTAATTATTTAAACATTGTTATTCCAATAAAAAAATTCTCACTCCTTTACAATTTCAACCCTTGACTGAGTAACGTCTGCATATTATAATGGTATAAGTCCACATTTTAGTACTAACTATGTAGGTTAGCCAAAAATGTAAATATTTATATAGTCAATACTTTTTGATTTTATTTATTTCAATAAAATAATTTTTTTTGCTAAATTTAGTCAAGAAGATTAGCTAATCTGCCATGTTTAAGACTAGTTAGTTAGCAATTTCATATCTATCTTTGTTTTTTGTTTTTATCTAGTATTATATATTAACAAATTAATTTCTGAACTTGTTTTTTATAATAAAAAATAAAATATCTTTAGGGCTAAAATTAATTTATTACAAAGGATAACTTTAAAGCAATTAAAATTAATAGCTGTTGTATATAGTTATAATTGCTAATCAGTTTTTTAAACTTATACAATAAACTATATGCACTTTTAGATAGAAAAAAAGTTTGTTTATACAACATAAGCAAGTCTTTGTTTTTCTCTAACAGTCTTTGTTTTATAAGTTAGATAATAAACAACAACTAAAGTACAAGAAGTCCTAGCTCCAGTTACAAGTGTATTATAGTAGAATTTATTTTGGCTTACTAAATTTTCTATATACAAATATAGTTTTTACTATAGTGATAAATTAAATATAGTTATGTGATAACAAAAAAAGGGTACAAAATTTATACAATCAAATATAGTTTTTAACTATAAGAAATTTTTTAAATATATTGTTTTTAAAGACATTTTGTAATTTAGGTAAGTATAATAAAATGTTTTGACTGCAAACAATTAGTCATTATAGTTCCCTTACTATTCCTTCTAGCAATTTAAAATTTAAAATAGATTTATGAAGTTAAAGTATATGTTGAGCTGAGATTATAATTTATTAATCAATATTATACTATAAAAACTTTGCCATTTTCTAGGTTTTTTTCAACTGTTCTGTTGCTTATAAAATAAAAAAACAAGGCTGTTATTACTTAAGCGCAGATAATTATACTAAAATTATTTTAAAATAAGTGCTATTATTGTTAAACAAAAAAAATAAAATTGTAAACCAATTATAAAAGAGGTAATTAGCCATTGTCATAATTTTTTTTGGTTTTCAATTAATAGTAGGTTAATTGATAAACTAAAAATGAATTTATAATTTTAAGATGATCCTAGGCTATTGAAAAGAAAATTCTATGAGTAAGCTTAGATATTATAATATAATTAGCTATATATAAAATGTAAAGTTATATAAATATAATTTTTTATTAGGTAAATATGATATTTTTAGCTAGTGTTCTATATTTACTTATAATTTGTTATAAATTAAATGTATTGAGAGCTAAAAAGTACCTAGTTATTTAATTATAGATATAAAGAGAATTATACTAAAAATAAAGTGTAATATTTAATATTTGTAGATAAAATAAATATAGAATTAGCACTAATTAATTAGTATCTGAGAGTTTTACTATTGATTTTATTAATGATATAATGTGTAAAGAAAACTTAACTTTCAAACAATTTTTAAAAATTATATCTAGTAGTGGTTTGATTAAAAATTGACACAAAAGTAGTAAATGAGTTTAACCTATTTATATAAATAGAAGTCCAGAGTTACTAATAAATAAAACTTAATGTTTTTACAAATTAAAAATTATATAGTTTAAAAAAAGTCTAATAAAAAATTAAATGACTTTTTAACTTTTTATAAAAAAGTATACATAGGAATTAAATTTCTTTAAGATAAATGAAATAAAAGTATATACTACTCTACTAAAATAAACTTAGCTTTTTTTTTTACAAGATTAATGATGCTTTTGCTTTCTTTTAAGGGATCAAAAAAACTTTTGTGTATTTTTTATTGTACTTTAAAGAAATATTATATTATAAATTTTATACATATTAAGTAAATAGAAGTTGATAAAAACCAAGAAATAGTCTCATTATAAAAATTAAGTGTTGCATCAATATAAGTAATATTCATATATATAAAATTTGGTGCTTGTTTCTACTAACTAATTATAATATCTTCTTTAAACTTATTTTCTTTACGAAAAAGGTTAACGTAAATTTTAATTGTTTTAAAATAGTCATGTTTAAAATTTATTAAGAATTTTAGAATTTTATATTAGTATCAAATTCTAATTTCTGTTTAAAATGATAATATTTAATAAATTATAAGTAAAGTAAAATTTATTATGATTTAATCTTAAATCTACACTAAAGCACTAAACTATAGTTTATATATAGCTAAATTAGCAAAACTTTCAAAAAGTGAAGATAAGACAAAAAAAATTTATTTTAATGGCATAAAAATTTTAAAAATTAAAAACTTGTAAGCTCTATATTAAACTTCTAATTCCTATACATAATTAAATTAAGTCAGGACTTTAGATAGCTTCAAAATGAGTTACTAAAATGGGTTTTTTTGACAGTCTAGATACTGACTTCTTTTCTTTAAAAATATATTTTGCTTATAATAATATTCTAAAATATTGGCTTAGTTAAAAAAGCTTTCTATAGGTTTATTAGATTTTATAACCTAAATTTAGAAAGTAATAACTGATTAAAAGATCATATTGTGTTTTCATTTCTATAAATTTCATATATAAATATATACCAATATGCTAATTTCTTTAATATTAGTCTAGTATTATTAGCAAATTGAGGACTATAATGTGTGGCAATATTGTTTTTTTGTTACAATATATAAAATTGTAATTAAATTATAGTGATACTAATTTATATAAGAGCTTTTTTAAACCTAGTGAAGTTAGTTAGGATATATTTAGGCTAGATATATGTGCTATCTAAATAAGATTAAAAGCATATTAACTTTTTAGTAGAAATTATTCTATTTAATACCATTTAGATTAAGAATTTTGCAGCTTTATTAAACAAAATAAAGTATGTCTTTAAAGTAGCTTGTATACTTAAAAAATTTCTTTTAAACAAATTGCCTTTTTATATATATAATCCTAATAAGATTTTAGCTTATAAAAACTAATAGGTATACTATTTAAAACAAATTAGAAAAACATTTGTAAAGCTAAAATATAAAATTAATATATTTATAACTCTAATTTAATTTTTTTACTTCTTTGGTGGAAGCTTTATAAATTATATGTAATATGCTATAGAATAGTACAAGAAGACTTTAGGTTTCAAAGTTAAAAACTAAACTTTTTTTTAAAAATGCAGGAGCATCACACTTTTTAAAAATGAGAAATAAGTCACAATACAAAAAAAAAACTTTTTTGGTTTTGATTTTATTATATGCTTATTTTAATATTAAAAAATTATTTTAAAAAACTCTTCAAAAATTATCAGAACGCAAATTTGTATATTTTAATTATAGTTAGATTTTTTTAGCAACATTGCTAGATCTATTTTAATATTAGTCATCTAATATGATAATATATATTAATATACTTTGGATAATAATGCTAAAAATTATACAAAAAACATTAATTTCAAAAACTTGCTCGTAATTCTTGTCTAAGCTACTTACTTAATTAACTTTGCTAGTTAATTTTAGAAAGAAGGCTGTTTTCTATCATGTCTGTTATAATTTTGATGTATTTGCTCAAATTTATTAAGGCCATTTTATAGAAAAATTGTTAAGTATTACTTTTACTACTTTATATGAATTATATATATTTTTGTAAAAAAAAAAAGTTCCAATGAAATAAAAATTATATTTCATAAATTTATGGGTGTATTTGTTTTGTATTAAAAGCCTATATGTAATAGTTAGTAACTAGTTAGCTCTTAAATTTTAGGTTTAAAATTATAAACAGAGATAAAGCTTTATTTTATATAAAGATTAGCTCATAATAAATTATAAATTTGTGCACTGTTATAGTTTATCTCAAGCTATACATAGATTGATTATTGTTTCTAGTTATAGATACTTTATGTATATTAGTTATACTAGCACGTTATTAAACTTAAGTATAAAAAATATTTTTATATATTATTGTGAATAAAGTTAATGTTATTTCACAATTATATATAAAATAATAGAAATTTAGCTAAATTAGCAAGTAGAGTGAGAGAGTGAGATATTTATAAGCATATAGAAAGATTTATTATAGTAATGTAGAAGATTTTTTATAGAATTGTTATGTTTTTTTTATCCAGGTTTTACAAGCTTACTTTAAACCTCTGACTTAAGAATTTTTTACGTCCTATAATAGGGTAAAGACCAAGAAAAGACACAGAAGATGGCCCTGTAAAGAAGTTAGTTTAGAGTCACATTCTTTAGGACTCAGTGTATAAAATTGCTAAAGAATAGACAGTGCAAATTGTTTTTAAATAAGACAGTTACATCTTTGCTTAGCTGGAATATACAGTTTAAAAATTATAAAAATTATTAAAATTTGATATTTACTAAAATATCTCCTTTAGAAGTGATGATTTTTAGTAATTACAAAATTTGTTTATTATAATTAATTTAGCTTGTTAGTACAGCAAACAGATATATAATTATAATTGTTAATATAATTATTTAAACTTTTTACTATTATTAGTCAGCTTAATTAAGTAGAGCAAAGTTAAAACTAACAATTAAGTCCCTTATTGTAGCTAGCTTAGTTGCTAAACTATGTAAAGAAGTATTGTTAGCCAGTTTATATTACTCAGCAAGTCATAAATGCTTATCCATTCTGCAACCATTTGTAGGTTAAAAGGTGGTCTAAGATCTTACTCTGACCATTACTTTTTTAAAAATTTGCAAGAGTGCTAAATATTTTTCAATCTATTTCTCTAAATGAGGTATATATAGATGAATCCGTGATATGGGTACAAAGAACTTAGTGTTAAGTTAATGTGACTTTCTGCAAAAAAAAAGTTTCTAGTTACAAGAAAATCCTGACTCTAGTATAATTAAAAAGGATAATAGTTCAACAATATGAATACAAAATTTAAGTTGACAATATTTATACAAATAAGATAGTTTGTTTGCATTTATAAAAAGAGATTTTAAGAAGTCAAATTAATTTTTTTACTAGTAAAAATCTGTAATGGTGCTAAAAACTTTAAAAATGAAAGAAATATATATATACTTATGTCATATGAGTTATCAGGTAATACAAATAATAAAAAAACATTATAGTAATTTAACTAAATATAAAGGTAAAATTTAAGGTTAAAAGAGACTAGATATGTTATCTTCAGCAGTTCTTTTCTTTCATAAGCTAAATTTAAAATTAAATTTGGCTAAAAATTAATTTAACAAGTGTATTAAAATTATACTAATTTTGTATTTTTCAGAATTTGTAATAGTATATAGAAATTTTTAAAATCATCTTAACAAAATATCTAACTTCTTCTAAGTATATTTTCTATTAATTATAAATTTTTATGAGTAATATACTCCTTTTTTTATACTTTAGGTCAAAAAATCTGCTACTTTATAAAAATTTTAAAAATGTATATAAAGTAGTAAGCATTTTTTGTAAATTACTTTGAAGTAAAAAATAACTATCTATGCCCTTTTAATTGAATCTCAAGTGCTTATAAATCTGATTAAAGCATATAACTATAAGCAATTGTTATCATTTTATATTTTAAATAAAGAACAAAGACCCAAATTTTATGTGGAAGGTCTGGAACTGCTGGAAGTATAGTGATAAATGTTGTTATATAAAATATTATTTTGTCTATTAGCTTTTATTAAATAGTTTTCTATTGTCTCTTTTGCTTATATAAATAGTAAGTTTAGTATTAATAAGAACAAAATGTCAATAATTTTTCATCAAAAATTCTCAACAAATTGTTATATTCTTGATTTTAAAATTTAAAGTATACCTTTTTTTTAATATATAAAAGACTCATTATAAAATTTTTATATATTTAAATATTAATTAAAGTGTATCATGAATAAACTTTACTGTATACTAAAGTTTAATAGACTAAAAAAAATAAAGTTTTTATAAGGTAATGTATAAAAAATAATTTCTAGTATGTTTTTTTTATATGGCATGAGCTTTCAGTATGATTTTAAATATCATTATGTTTCATATCATAAATTAATTATTTTTAAGACTAATTTTGCTTAAAATATTTAATAAAATTTAAAACATTTTTTTTACTTCTATATACAAATTTATTAGAAGACAATTTAAAATTTTAAAATAACAAGGAAGTATAGTGCTTTACTAATAGCAAATGGCAAGATTTATATTTAATGTTGTCATGCTTTTATTAGAGTTAATTAATTTTTTTTTAAAGTTATTAAGATGTTTTTTTTTGCTTGCCATACTTATAAAGCAGAATTTTTTAAATAACTAAAAGTTTTAAATTAAAACCACTTTCATAATTTGTAAAAACTTAAGGCTACAATAAACTTTAAGTATAAAACTTAAAATAGTAATTTTTTAATAGTGGCAAAAAGCATAGTTTATTTTTGTAGCTTTGAGTCAGTTTTTAAAAAATGATCTAACTTTAAATTAACAACAAGGATTAGGAGCATAAACACCACTTATTATTATATATATCATACTTGTTCTTAGTATAAGTCAGGCACAATGTTTTTATTTTGTAAAGTATCAGGTTTGCTAAATTTAATTATATAATATAAATCAAAGGTTTGATAATAAGTTAATTTATGATTATTTATTTTTCTGCATAATAAAAATATAATACCTGATTCTTTACTTCGCTTTTTTTATTTGCTTTTTAGTTCTTTGATTTTTAAGAAAAGCTTTTAGATTTCATAAGATGTAAAATACTTAGTATATATTTAAAACTAGGCTTTTCATAACTAGTTTATTTTTAATTATGTAATATTTTGCCAAATTTTTGTAGACTATTAAACTATTTAGACTTAAATATTATTTATACTTATAATTTTTTTCTAAATGAAATTTTAAGAATTAGATAAGTCAATTTAATTATACAAAAAAAGTTTTTTAGGTCTTAAACTATAAATTAAACAGTTAACTATTAGCATGTAAGAAAACAAAGACTAAATTTATTAAAGCATCTTTAAAAGTTTAGTACTCTATAAGAGTTCAGGCAGCCATAATCTTATGCTTTATTTAAAGAAGTTATTATAACAAATAATATTATTCTCACCTAGACAGTATATGTTACTTTAAAAATAACTTGCAAAAATTGTTACAAATATTTTAAAACTTTGAAAATTAATTTATTTACACAAATGGCAACAGAAATAATTTTTTAACAGATTAATTTTTTTATAATTCTAGACGTCAAACTCATCTATAATATGCTGTAACTGAATTATATATGTAACTAAACATAGTTTAAATCACAATAAGCTGCTAATATTATCTTCTGTTTTTTTAGAACCTAATTATATATTTTGACTTCCTTACATAATACAATAGTATAGAGACTATTTATTAATATAAAGATTAAATATATTTTATAGTTATAATAAATTTTTTATATAAACTAGAACACTGTTTAAAAATATAGTATAAAATTATATATCTTAATGAGTTGTTCTCTATTATTACAATGCATGGTTAATATAAAAAATTAATTTATAGGATTAAAAAAGACATAGCACTTTGTCAAATTTAGTAACTTTTATTCTCTTGCTCTGTTTTAACTACAGTCATAATGTTGATACTTATATATTAAAGTGTAATTTTTTTTATAAAACGTAATTTTTCATCTATAAAAATTTATTACTAATAGTAAAAAGTTGTTCAAAAAAAGTGCTTATTTATGGCCTCAAAATGATACATTAAGAGAAAATGGTTTAATAGCTAATTACTTATAGCTTTTTTATATATTTTAATTTAGATAAGTCTTTCTCAAATTTTACATTAATTACTAATTTATGCTTATTTTTTTAAAGCAATATTACTGCCACTAAGTATAAAGCGGTCAATATGTATTTTTGTTACCTAAATATAACAACAAAACTGTTTATTTATTAGCAAAACATTTAATAAATATTTAAGATCAAATAGCATAAACCTACTTTTAATAAATAATTTTGATTTCTATATATGAATTTTAATTTGATAAAGTGAGATATAAAAAAGTTTATAAATTTTTTAATTGCTTGTAACCATATAAGAGCTACAAATCTAATTAAATTCAACTTTATATTATCAAGCCATAACAGTTTTCGTCATTGGCACTTTTAATTTTTACTTATGCTAGCATAAAATTTAAGTAAAATAATTAGTAATATAATTTTATATAGGTATAAAGTGAAAAGTTACACAAAATTACATTTTGCTTTGTTCTTAAAACAATACAATAAAAATTTCTAATAAAACTTTTTTATAAAAAAAAAGATGGTATTTAAAGTAACAATCATTTTTTGCAGAGTTTGTTTGGTCTAAGATTACTTTTAATCTAGTAATTTTTTTTTATGATAAATCAATGAAATCTCATTTTATTTTAAGCAAATAGCATTAATATACATTAACATGTAAGTATCCTAAAAAAAAATATATTAAAAAATTAACCTTAGCAGCATGTAAGGCATAGTTTAGCTGTTAGCATCAAAATAGAATATTTAATACCCTGTTCTATTTTAAAACTATTGTAGAAAGATTGAGAGCGGAAAAAATATTATTAAATTATAAAAACTAACTTTACTTTATGCTAAAAACTAACTTAATTTATTATAATAGTAAAGAAGAAAAGTAACAGCAATGGATAGTTTAGAAGACTTGCTAAATTAATGCTGAAATCAAATTTAAACTAAGTTTTCTGTTTTATAAAGTCAAACTAATCATAATATACTTTAACAAAAAATCTAAAATCACCTATGTTAAAGATAACTAAAGTCTCTAAAGAAATCAGCATAAAACTATTCCTTTTAGCTTTAATATATTGAAAATTAAATTTGATAATGAAAATTTTAGAACTAAAAAAGAAATAAATTTTGTTGCAGAAAAAAAATTACAGATAGTAAAAATGACCATTCAGTAAAGTAAATGTTATAAATAAATTATTTATATTTAATTTCTACTTAAAGTCAAAAATTATTAGTATATTGTTTTAAAATTTTCTCATGCTAGAAGTTAGCGATACAACAGATTAAAAAATGCAAAACTTTAATTTTATTTGGCCAATCTTATCTTTGCAACCAATTAAGTTAGCTAGTAATAGAAATATGATTTTTATATAAATAACTTGAAATATTTTATAATTTTTTAAGATAAGAGTTCTTTTTTCCTTAGAAAGTAAACCTTTCTATTCTATATTGTATTTGTAATTGAAATTATACTCATAGTCTTAAATATATAAACCAAATTATAAGATTTATTCATTAATGAAACAATTGTTTACAAAATTAAAGAAAATTTAACTGTCTCTTTAGTTTAAATAAATTAAAAAAAGCAAATTAAATTAAAAAAAGTAGTAAATTTTGATCTTCTAGTAAAATTACATAAAAGCTTAGTGCTAAATCTCTTAATTATAATTCTGTATATCTTAAACAAAGTAAAAAAAATTTAAGTTTGTAACTAGCACATTGTTTTACAATAAAGAAAATTCTTCAAATCTTAAGCTTTAAATAAAAAAGTTCAAATTTAAGTCTAATTTTAAATTTAAGTTTTATAAATAAATGATAGTTTTACCATCAAGGAAAATATCAAACTTTTGTATAGCAATTACATTAAAAAAGCTAAGAATAAAAACCAGAATTAAAAGCTTTAGGATAAAGTTTTAATTTGGAAAAAAACTTAAGATTGATAAAAAAACCAATTAAAATTTAATACATAAACTCAAACTAGTATATTTACTTTATAAATTAAACATATAAGAAAATGTAATCACTTATTGTTTTCAGCATATAAAAGCTATACTGACAGTTAGATATTATGATAATAAGATATCTAAATACCTAATTTATTCTATATTATGTGTAGATACATGAGAAGGTAATATAAAATAAATAATTTAAAAATCTTAAATTACAACATATTAAACTTTAAATCCAAAGTTTTTAAAAATTATAATCACTGAAGACTGGGCATTATAAAAAAAATAAATTTTTTTAATTTAAAAAAAAGTAGAGGCACATGATAAAAGTTAGTTTAAATTAAATTAAAAACTTAATTATGTAATTTGCATCACATTACAAAAAGTTGCTATTCTTTTGGCTTTTTTGCATATGGCAGTGTACACTTTTATAATTAAAGAATAAAAACTCATTTTATACATTAAAATGTATACAATGTTTTAAATTATAAACATGGTAAAAGGTATTAAAATATGGCAAATTTAAAGATAGTTTATATTGTTTTAAATTAGGTACTAAACTTTTTAATATGTTTGTTTTAAAAATATGTTAATTGTATTATT
The DNA here is from genome assembly GCA_940337035.1 of Agriotes lineatus. Taxonomy (NCBI): domain Eukaryota; kingdom Metazoa; phylum Arthropoda; class Insecta; order Coleoptera; family Elateridae; genus Agriotes; species Agriotes lineatus. The sequence continues at coordinate 24,463 of CALNHX010011763.1, forward strand.
TAAGTTTTAAAAAATTACTTTATTTATTATTATTTATATCTATATAAATTTTTTATTTATCAAAATTTAGTAATTAATTTAATGAAACTGAGTCATTTAGTAAGATAATAAATGATAATTAACTTCTTAAACATATTGCTATATGTTTCTATAATTTTAATAAGAACTTAAAGATTCAGTAGTTTCTTAAACCTTTTTTTTAATTTTCAGTAAATTAAAGAAAAATTATGTTTTGCAAACTTTAATAAAAAATAAGTAAGTTTCAATCATTAGTAACAATTAAATATAACAACTTTATTCTTAAAAAAAAGAAAAAGTACAATCTTGTATGCATTTATATAAAATTAAATTAAAAATAAAATTTGCAAAAAAAAAGCTATAAAATTTTTTACTAATAAAGTATGATCAGATATCTATATTTACTTATCTATTAAATTATAATTATATAGTATAAAGTTGAGAAAAGTAAAAAAAAATTAGAGAAATCAAGGACAAAAAAAGACCTAAAGTAATTTTCTAGTTAACAAAAAAAAATTATATCTATATCATAGATTGATTTATTTCGGAACATTTTAATTAAAATTATAAATTAAAGAAAGGTTAACAGCTTATAAAAAAAAGTGAAGAGGTTTAAGAAAAAAACAAAGCATTTTTAAATTTAATTTTTCTACAAATATAGAGTCAATACTTTGAATAAAAATGGCCTAAAATAAGCTTTAGTTTAGTAATTTTTTTCTAAATTAGATATCACTAAAACTATTTCTGAAATGTTTATAAGCAAAACCAAAATCAGATAGGCCAAAGCTTAATGACAAAAGTTTTTTTGCTCTTTAAAAATTGCCCTGTAATGTTATTTTATAAAGATAACCTTTATAAGTAAATTTATTTCTATTAATTTTTATAAATAAAATTAATATTTAGTTATAGATTATAAACTGCTGTATAACTAAAGTTTTTATGTAAATTATAAACTATTTTTTGCTAGCAACTTTTATATGAAGAAAAAGTATTTGAGAGATAATTAATCTTATAGTAATAATTATCACCTATTAGGACTTATAGTAGTTTATCAACAATAAAAAATTCTGCGAAAATTTTTGTGTTACTAAAAAAATATATAACTTTGTCTGCTTAAAAAGCATTTACAATACTATTTTATAATAAATTATAATTTATTACTGACCAAGCAAAACTTTGAAGCTTAATAGTATATTTTCTATGTTGTTCTCTTCTTCATAAAAATTTAGACTAGATATAGACAAACATTTTTTAGTTAAATATAAAGAATATATTTTTATAATAATTAAAAAGCAGACTAAAAGCACTACTAAATACTTAAAAAAGGCATCATATTTTTATTTGATAATGTTTATAATATCTGAGTAATATAGATACATATACTAACTTTTACAGCTTATAATATAAAACATCACATAATGAAAACTTTAATTTATTCTTAAGTCAATGTTTTTCATGTAAATTTCTAAATTAATTTAAGGTTTTTTATATACATAATCTTTTTATACTTAAGTTAGACGATACATGAAATATAAAAAGATTTCTTTTGTTTGTTATATAAAAAACATATATTTTTGTTTTGTCTTAACATAGTTAAATTTTAAATAAACCAGCAAATTTATACTATTTTTTTTTGTTATTACAGGTAAACAAATATATTTATTTTAATTTTTGTTAATTCGAAGTTAACCAATATTTTAAGATAAATTAACAATTTGTTTAAATAGGACCAGACTTAATATTAGCAAGGGCTCTTTATGCAAAATTATTTTTGTGATAGCTGTAGTCTGCTTTATATTTTTCAATAAAAAGGCAACTTAATTAGAATGCAGAGAGATAAGTTAAGAATCTCTACCTTCTTTTTTTTAGAATTTTTTTATTGAACTGAATTTAATATAGTTACTAAATTAACAAGCATAAAAATGTTTTTTATTACATTTAAAGCAGAAAAAGTAACTTAAAACCTATTTTAAACAAAGCTGAAACCAAATGTGTTGTGCTTTTAACATAATTTAAAAATTTATCTTAAAATAAAATCTGTTATAAGTTGATTATATGTTAATCTAAAGTAATATAAGTACTTAAGCGCCAAACATAAAAAATATAAAAAGCTAAATACTTATAACTTAGTTTGCTTAAAAAAAGTTTGCTCAAGAATCTTTAAATATTGCTTTCTTTGTTTATATATAATTTACAATTTAAACTTTTTTATTATGGTTTTCTATAAAAAATATAAAGTTTTAAAAATTAGATCTGGTATAAACTTGAGAATACAGATAGATTTATAGTATTTTATATAAACAAAGTTGAGTAAGTTAAATTAAAATTTAAACTTTATAATTAATTTTTAGAACTTTTTTTTTTTAATATATGAAATAAAGTGACTAAAACAATTAGTAAGAACTTTTAATTTTAGAAATCAAGAGCCTTTATGTACAAAATTACTTAGCTTAATTAAAAAATAATACAGGTCAAAAATGTCTTATAGTAATACAGTAGCATTTTGTTACAAGTTAAAAAATGAATATTTCTTATTATATTTTGTAAGCATATGGTGATTGTATACTGTGCAAACAAAGATTTAACTTTTTGTTTTTATTCTCTTTTTAAGAATATTTTGTACTTTTTTATCATTATACCTTTAAAATGTCTTGATAAAATGAATATATTAATCATATTTAAATAACTAAATACAGTAACATAGTAATAAGAACTGTATGTTTTAACTAGTTCACTATAAATTAAATTTTAAAATTTAGACCTAAATTTTAAGTTAAATTAAAAAGATTGTATCTTCTATAATTAGCTTTTTTTTTACTTTAAGTTGTAATAGGTTCCAAAAAGCTAACAAAGATGTTTTTTTCAGAAATTAGACTTAAATATTTTTTTTGTAATAAGACTTGTATACAGTTTATGTGACCTATACAGATAAATATACTGATATACAAAATTATAGCTAATAAACTTAGCATAGATTACTGAAAATTATAAAAATATTGCTTTATATTATAACAAATTTTTTTCATATCTACCATCAATTCTTCAAAAAGTTTGTTAGATACCTGTAAATATATAGAGGCTATCTAATTTTTTTAGCTATTTTAGTGTCTGTAATTAGTTTGTAATAAGCTAAGAATAGATTTATTAGATATACAACTGATAGTCTAGATAATGAGTTTTATAAAGGTAAAATTTCTTAGGGCTTATGTTAAAATTTTAGAATGTTAGCCCTTTTGTTTTATATTTTAGTCTGGTATTAACTAAATATTAAAGTAACACTTTTTTAAAGCTAATTACTTTGCAAATTTTTTATAATTTAGTGCATAGATTTTACAATAGTTTATTTATTAAGGTACTGTTTTTAACAATTTTCAAATCACTGTTACAATTATAGAAAACTATTATAGAGAAGTTTTACTAATGGGCAGCACAAGTAGATTAAATGCACATGATAATTGTAATAACTATTATAGATTTACTTTACGTTTGAGAGGCTATTTTCAGAGCAAAAAACTAATACAAATTTTTTTATCATCTTATATAAATAAAAGATTTTGATCAATAATTTTTGAAAAAAACTCGTTTTAAAGTCAATTTAAAATTAAATTTACAGAATAAAGCCTTATCTTTGAAAACTTTTTTACAGTTGACTAAATAAAAAAGAATTTTATATAGGCTATCTAAAAGATGTATCCTCTTATAAACAGTAAAAATTTTAAAGTCTTACTTTTTAAGCCGTATATATAAATCATAAAAGTAATCCATTAGCATTAAAAAGTCAATTTAAATTTGGTAAGAAACTTTTAAAATGCTCTATTATTATATATATTAGACTTAAGCCATATATGAGAGATTCTATAACAATTTGTTATAAGTTTATATATATATTTTTTATTATAAAAGCTATAGCATTAATGTAAAGTAGAGTCAAATTATTCTTTGAAAAAACATACTATTATGTTTAAAGTGCCAAATTCTATCAAAAAGAGTAATATTTATCAATGATATAAAAAAATTAAAAATTGTTTATTAGAAATAAAAAAAGGCTATACTATCTTTTAATTTTATAGATGTGTTTTTTAGATTGGTATAGGATTAGTATAAAATTAAAAATTAATAACAATTCTATAATTAAAAAAATGAATCTAGTTAGCTTAAATATAATTTTTAAAATTTACATATAGAACTTTGTTTTTTTAAGAAACTTTTATAATAAAAATAAATTGTAATTTTTATATAAATTATACATAATTTGCATGATTAACACCAATATACGAGAAATATTATAAATAAAATTGTTATTAGTGTTTTAATAATTAACTCTAAGCTAGTTTGATAAAAAAAAATTGTGTTAAATACTACTTAAAAATATTTAATTTCTAAAAAAATTGAGAAAAATATTAAGATCTCTTGTTTAAAGTTAGTTTTCACCTAACCTTTATACATTAAAATCTATTCAGTATAATAAAAATAATTTTAAACATTTGTAAAGCTAGGTCTTACTTAAAATAAGAACTTTATAAAATTTTATACTTTTTAATTTACTTAGTTTTATTAAAATAGGATTAATTTGAATAAAGTTAGATCATTATAAGTCTACAAATATATATTAACTAACTAATACAAAAATTTAAGAAAAAAATTTATAATTATACTTAACTATTTTATAATGAAAAATTAGAATATTATGATATAGAATTTTTAGTATCTATATATTAAAATAATCAAGTTATCTAAAAAGCCTTAAGTCTTATTATTAATTTTTTAAATATTTTTTTTTAAAATTAATTTTAAATAATCAGCACTGAATATGTTTTTTACTGAAAAAAAATTAGTTTAGATAATTTTTTTTATAATGAAATATTTATTTAATAGTATATCTTACTTAAACTAAATTAAAAACAAAAAGATTGAAAAAAAGCATACAGTCTTTTAAAAATATGTTTTTTAGTTAAAAAACTATATTATCTTAGATATATATTTACAAAAAGTTTTTATTAAGAAAGAAACATATATTTAGATAACAACAAAATTAACAGCAATCTTTAGCCATTAATTTTTTATAAACTAGTTTTAAAAAAAGATAAAATTGTTGATAGTGCCTAGTTGTATATGATTATTATCACTTTTAACAAAATAACTAAAAAAAATTTAACTTAAGAATATTGAATATTTTTTTTCTTTTTATTATAAAAAATTTTAAAATATAGCCATTTAAGTATTTTTTTTAGAAACTAAGATTGTTAAGCATAAACTCATATAATTCTGTACTTTATATTTTTGAAAT
>CALNHX010011764.1:0-29763 GCA_940337035.1 Agriotes lineatus
TAATATTTAATATTTGCATGGAACAATTAGAGACATTGTAAATTAATATCCAAACTATTACAGTAAGTATTCTCTTCAGATTATCTTGCTTTCCATATTAAACTGACACATATATTTACAGGAATACCTCATTTTTAAAGATTCAAACATGGCCGTTTTAGAATTTCTACTATCTTTATAAATAAAAATAGATAATTTAAACGTATTTTATCAAAATATTATCTTGAATAAAAGAAAATACTTAAAGTGAGTAAATTATCAAACTCTAATTGCAATTAATTAATCCTACATATTTTGACAGAAGAATCCTTCAGTAAAAAAAAATACAAATTTCACAATTAATATATTAATCCTGGCTGATCATTGCTGACACTCTATCTTTATCATAGTAAGTACCTTTTTCAGATTCAATTAGTATGTAAAGTTAATCACACATGTTTTTACAGGTGTTTTTATATTAACAATATCCATAAATAACGGCTCAATATAGAGAAATTTCAATATTTTCTAAAATGGCGGTTTTCTTAAATGGATACAAATAAAACAAGAACAAATGGCACAACTGTTCAAATACATAAACGACAGCAAGACAATCGTACTATTTTTTCAAGATATTAATCAGTAACTTAATGTGAGTGCATTTATCAATATCAATAGTAATTAAAACTAATCCTATGATTTCCTACAGGTATTTTAAAGTTTTCGCAGGTCTGACAGTTTATTGGCAATATTATTGCCAATACATATTTATACATAAATCGTCACACCGAATTTTTTCAAAATAATGATTAATTAATAGGAAAGAATAACAATTTTAAAGTGAGTACATTTATTAGTTTCCTTAGTATGCTGGTTTATAATATTTCTTCATTTACAGAAAAAACAACTTAACGCAATAATTGCATAAAATAATGGAGAATGTTTTGGACTTACTAATTAATTATCTCTGAATACATAAAACTTTTAATCACAAATTGACTAACAGGTAAATATATAGACTAATTGGGAAAGTTAAATTTTTTCACTTGCTTATTTTCGTATAGGTATTTTTGTAATACTGTGTTTTTTTCATTGCAGAATGTTAGCGTAATTTTTATAAGAGACATGTAATTTTTTTTTAAATGTTTTCATAAACACTGAAGAAGACACCAGGTGTCGAAATATATGTGGACTGCTATTTTTAAACAATTGTTGTTTTCTTGTTACTTGCTTTTACTATAAAGGAAGTATTGGATTCACCCCAAAAATTCGAAATTGAGTTTTCAACAGATCTTGACGTTTTAGAGTCCCCTGATCCCAAAAAACATATTTTTTTTCATTGGTCTGTCTGTCTGTGTGTCTGTGAACAGAATATCTCAAAAATAAAAAGAGGTATGGCGTTGAAACTTCATATATAAGTTTTGTGTAGTATGTATATGAGACAGCAAGCTTTTTGACGAAAATCGCATAACCGGAAGTAGGTGTTTTACTCTTGTGATTTTTTTAGTTTTTTTCGATTTTTTTCAAAAACGGCTCTAACGATTTTTTTCAAACTTTAAATTTTTATTACATTTTTATTGTGTATTGATGTAAGTTTAATTATTTTCCAGTTGAATACTTCTAAAGTGGGCTTCTCTTGTTTTTTTTCTATTTTTTTTATTAACTCCTATTTTAAATAGAACACCAGGTATATTATTACATTTTTGTTTTCAGCTTAAACTTTTAGAGAAAATTGGTCTCTTCAACTAACGCTCTATTTTGTACCGTTTTTATAGAATTTGTAATTTTTGAAAAATTTTGACAAATGATTAAATAGTTATTAATGATACGAGTGCGAAAAACACAAGCTTAAAGTTCGAGGGTGTTGTTATGCAAGGAGACGCAGTCGAGTTGCATAGACACCCGAGATACTTTAAGCGTTTTCGCAAGAGTGTCATTAAAAATTTTTTCTGTTGATCAATCTCGTTGGTTACGAGTCGCTATGGATGTGTTGTTTATTTTATAAACGAAAATTTCAAAGTCAAATCAAATTCCTGAAAATATTTTAAAGAAAGGGAATCTATTGCGAGAAAATGTGTTGCCCGTGAAGTCTAAAGCTGCTTACCAGAAGGTTTATTAAAATTTCTGCCATTGGTGAGAAAATAACAAAGTCTTCTCGGCAACAGAAGAGGTAATTCTTGCCTATTTAGACGAGAAGGTAGGTCTGCGATTATTTTCATTTCAATTTGTACTTAATTCATTTGATTTGCAGCAAGAAACGTCACATGCTTCACTTTGGCACCATTATTCGATGCTGAAGTCATCCTTAAAAGTGAAGAAAACCTGCGCATTGAGCAGTTTGGGAATGTAATTGCTTACCTTAAACAAATAACACTTCAAGATACAAAAACGCATTTAAAAATTTTAAAACACGTTGTTCCGGGAAACTTCTTTTAAGATGCTGTTTTTATTCTAGGATTTAGATATTAAAAAGATGACTTAAAATGTGACCAACAGAAAAAATTAAAAATGAAATTTTTGGCTAATTATAAGATCACTGTAAAAGGAAGTTGTGTGCGTGTATCACACCAGATTTTTGCTATTGTATTAAGAAATAATATCCCCAACAACCTACATACTAATTTACAATTGTTTATGTTACCACAGTTTTGCTTATTACATTTTCTAGTCTACTTAAGAGTCACAAAACTTCTAAAGGCTAACTATGCAACCACAAGTTTCATTTATCCACGGCAAGAAAAATGCAACTTTCGTGTAGACATCAGGAAAGCCGTTTCCACAGGAATGGCGTTCTGTTGCGATCCCGACCAACTTCAACTTAACTTCACCAGTTTCTGTTTCCAACGCAAAAACCAAAGGACCACCGGCATCTCGCTGGCATATTCCCTTGCCAACGTATCCCTGAGCACACATTTGTTTGACGTCTACATTTAATCGATACTTGTTGCAATAATCGTTGGATATTAAGTCAAATTTAGCCAATTGCAGTCTCTCAGAATAATGGTAGCCCATGTTTCCTAAAAATTTGCTTGCACCCCATCCCATAAAGACCAAGGAAGGCTCATTAAGGAGGCTGTCTGAATTCAATGCTATTTTGCTGACTTTGGAGTAGAATCCTAGGTCGAACGGGGGCGTTACTTTTACAAGCGCTACGTTGAAAGTAGAGGAATTGCTGTAGTTATCGTCTCCTCCATTAGGTGAAGTGATCCGCCCACTTTAGAAAATATACTTCCAGCTACCAGGCGATCGCTTTTCCACATTCTAAAAAAAGACGTAATAGTTAAAAGTGATACGAGATTTTGTGAGATAATAACATGTTAGCAAACGAAAATGAAATCAAGCTTGGCTTTGAAATATTTGTTTGTGTTGGTGGCTCTGTAAGTCTATGCCAAATTTGAGTTTAGCAGGTTAGGTTCTGCATCAGTCTGTGTTTAAACTGACGCAAAACCTAACCTGCTAACCTCGAATTTGACATAGACTTACAGTGCCACCAACACAGACAAATATTTCAAAGCGAAGCTTGATTTCATTTTCGTTTGCTCACATGTTAGATATATCAAAAGCAAACGTGCACTATAACGCACTTTTATAACGACACCTTCTTACCTAGAAGCACAATCTGCTGAGGTGAGAACGTAATCTTCGCTAATTATTGATGCTCCACACATTGAACGATATATACCATCACCCAATCCTGGATAGTTAAGGGACATTATGGAGACTACGAAATCCGTTTTTATATTTTCAAACAGGTTTTGATCGGAAATTTTTAGATTATTAGCCAAATCCACGACTGCTGATACTACAACGTAAGCACTGTAATAAAACTAAAACAATTGCACAGTTTGCTCCTACCTAGAACAGTCTGGAAGTATAAAAAGAACAGCACCAAGAAGATCTTCATGTCGATGTCGTGTAGCAATGGAATGGAATGCTAATGAATTTAACAGCAGCTGAAACATTATTTGATCATCAGCAATTAGAGATGCCTATCGAAGCAGCACGCAGTCGAAAGGTCGAGGCCGAGGCTCTATTTTTAGACATATTTTAATGTAAGAGGGCCATTTTGTTTAACATTCCTTAGGAATAAAAAACCAAAAATAATTAAGGTTAATAATTATGTAATGATATCGTACCTAAAAATTAAAACATTATAAAATATAAAAAGCGAATTTCATTGTAAATAGAACAGGATATCTATTTAAAATGTATTTAATAAAATACAGATTTAATTTGAATCCGGTTAAGCAATTAATATTCTTAGAAAAAGGTTCTAATTATGACTCGATATTTGATATTTGATTCAATAAAGGTGTCATTTGGTTTTATCAGATTACATTTTATAATTGATGTTAAATGATAATTATGCTATTAAAGGTTATTCCAAATACGGAATATAAAAGTTACCTGAAAATAAGAAGCGGGCGTTGAAATAAAGACGTGACTTCCCAAAGAGTGCAATTTGAAGGGGACCTAGGTGCCATTGTTCTAGGCTACTTAATGTTTGTTTGTTTGTTTGTTAATGGACAAGGTCTAGGCATGCAGAGTACCAGGTACCTTAGACACCGACTGCTTGGGTCATATGGTCAAAATCCTACTTAGAATTTTGCCGAGACTAAGAAGTTCCAACCGTAGCAAGGGATCTTTCACATGTTACACATCGTAGTAACATGGGACCCACGGTTTTACATCACTTCCGAATGATGGCATTCTGTAGAGGCTTTCATCTGCATTTTTTATTTTTGAAAACCTCACCGGGACCGGGAATCGAACTCGTGACCCTTAGATCAGTAGTCAGGATGCTTACCACTGAGCTACCGACCCCGGCAGGCTACTTAATGATTTAATGTTTTGCAGCATATGGTCGGATAGTTACCGAAAAAGCCCCATATACACGATTTTAATGCAAAATTTTGTTCTAAAAAATACATTTAATAAAAGGTGAATGAAAAAAGGAGAAAGTTTGTACTGAAAATTGTATTGCTAATTTCTGGTGACAATTTAACGCTTTTGGTTGTTTCTGTACAACCTCATATGTTATCTTTGACGTTATCAACATTTTATTTTGTAAGAATGTTAATATTCTGTCGTACGCATTTGTACATATGAATGTGAGGAATGAGGAATCGGATATATATATAACGAAACATATCGAATTTGAATGTTTTCAAAACTGTAAATTTAAATTTAATAGAAGACGACTACAGCTGAAGAGGTTTGCTAATGTGTAACTACCTACAATTAGGTTCTTTCAATCAGAAACTTTTCGTAAAGTTCGGAGATGTTGTTTGACACAATATGGTGGATGGTTTTGTTTGTAAATTCGTAATATCTTGCATCACTTTGCTAAATTAACGCCGCCACTGCTTTTTATACAGGTGAAGAGAACCAATTTGTTGAACTTCTCCCACAGACAAACGCTAGCGCGGAAGGCGCCAGCTGAGCCGCCCCTTGCGATGTGATCTCCGTGTCGGGAGCATTGAAGGCCCTGAAAAAATATCTAGGTCGTCGAATTTAAAAGCTCCCAAGACATAACCTAACCAAAAAATCCATTTTCGTCTCGTTAAGTGCTGTGAAATTTTATCTCGGTCCCGTACCCGATTCTAGAAGCACTTCACTAATCTCGCCCTCCACTGATTCATAACCATCGTGTACCGCTTTGTTATTGACGCCGTTTTTGACGCCTTCAGTCAAAGTTGCCCATTATGTGTTATGTTATCTCGACCTCGTTTGTTCTACCTAAATTTTTTTGAGCCAGCCCTGTGCTCCTAGTTAGATTTAAATTAGTTTGAACAAACTTTACAGTGCTTGCGCCTCGCATCTTGTTTTCTTCCGTAAGCGCTTCTTGGGGGCGCGCAGTTCATTATAAATATTATCGCGTAGATTATGTTCGCCGAATTGCAACTATGAATTCATTCTTTGTTCCTTTTTGTAGATAGTGCAGTTTGGCGTCTTGCTCAATTCTCGCTTTTCGATGAACTTAAACCTTTTGGAAATAAATTTTGAGCAAGCTCTCTGTCTGAAGCAATAATGAAACTAGGCCTTAACGCTCAATGTTTCTTTTTAATAACTTAGCGCCTAAAGTTCTTCAGAATTGTCCTTGCAATCGGATATTTGAGCCTCTCGGAACCTGCGTTGGTTAGCTTCGTCACCTTTTAGATAGGCTTTGTTCAATTGGAATTTCCCCGAGTTCTTTGGCAAGATTTCGTTTCGTTGTGCAATAAGTGAGACAAAAAATTCCATCTGTCACTGCTAAAGAGGGATGCATTTTTCTGATGCGGAAGGGGGGGGGGGGTGATTGTTGAGCTACCTGCATATTTCGGAATTAATTTCCGTTGAGCTGTGAACTAAAAGAGTCGTGTAGGAATCTTCCTCGGCCGCCCGCATTTCCCGCGGACGGCGGCGGCTTTAGACAAGAATTTCGTTTTCGTGTTAACAAGTGTGATGTAATTAATTGTGCCGTCTCGGCGATTTGGTGGACTGTTTGGGCGGAAGTTCGCTGGACGTTTTGGCGCGTTGTGACCGACGTAATAAATTTCCGGGGCGAGGTCGTTTTATTCCGTTTCGGGTTCTACTCACCTGCCTGTGGGAGAACCATTTTGCCTTAGTGCACATTAAAAACAACAAGACACCTCTTTATTAAGTTATTCTCGTACCTAGTGAGAAGAATTGCCGCTGAAAATCCTGTTGTGTCAGGTTGGTCAGGTGTTCATTCCACCATATGGCCTTCCTGTTGGTCTGTCTCTTTCTTAATGGACAGTTGTTTTCATATGAGGTTAGTATGGCGTCATTCATTTGGTCCACAATTACCTCAATGTCTGCTGGTGTATGGATATGGGTTTTAACATCGGATAACTTGCTAAGAAGTTCCTCCCTGTATGCAGCCCAATCAGTTTTCCTGGGATTTCGATAGGTTATTGTTGCCTTTTCAAAATCTGCCAGGAAGTACTCAATGTGTCTGTGATCAGACAGTGATGGTTCGTTAGATACGCGCCATTGTATTACTCTGTCTTGCAGTCTAGCCGTGGCCAGAGTTATGTCAATGACTTCTTGCCGACGTCGAGTTACAAAAGTGGGCTCACTACCTCGGTTAAGTATTTGTAAGTTATTACTTACCTAATATTCCAGGAGATCGGTTCCTCTCTGGTTTGTGTCCGTGCTGCCCATGCAGTGTTGTGCGCATCGGCATAGCAGCCTGCTAAGAACTGGAGGCGGTTGGCCTCGCAGAACGTTACAGTTTCCATCAACTCTTGCTTGATGGAAGGTTGATGGCATCGTAGGGAAGGTATACGGAGGATATCACTACTTTCCTCTCGTTGCCCTCCCTAACTTGTTTCAGTTTAATGGTTGTTAGATCCCTAAAACATAAATTGTACAGAGCCATGTATTTTACCCCCCCTTCTTACATAAATACATGTCCTGGGTATATCAGAGGATTTATCGTATATTAACTCACCTCTGGCTTGTCCGAGTCCCATTATTTGGCCCCTTGCTATCTTTGGTTCTTGGATGAGGGCCACATCGATGTCCTCGGTTTATAACCGGCTGCATAATACAGCCGTGGCTCCCTTACTGTGTTGGAGGTTTACTTGCAGTAGCCTCACCACATTTGCTGGTGCTAGCGCCATCTTGTCCGTCAGGGGTGGGTGCAGATAGACATCTGAAAGTTGCTCTACCTAGGCCTAGACATGGCTTCATGTTCAGGTTACGGAGTTAGGGATGTCTCGTCGATCAACATGATCAGTGTCCTGCCTTTAGGCTCCGATACACTGTTGATGACTCGCCAGTCCCCTGTCTTTAGCCCCTTGTTCTGGGTCTTAAGGAGATCAAGGATATCCTTCTGCGGTTTGGTACTAAAGGGTTTGGGAGCCCACATAAGTACTTTGGCCGCATTCAGGATCTCCTTGGCTGGTCCTACTGCCTCCCACAGCTGGACGTTTGGAGTCGTGGTTGACAGCCATGACTTCGTTCCTCGCTCTTGCAGGAGAGAATAACTGCACCTTTATCAAAGTAGCAGCTATTAAACTGCGGTCCTGTTCCTTTCCCTCCGGGTTGGATTTGTCCCAACAGTGCGGACTGAACTTCTTCGCCTTGTTCCTCCGTCAAGCGTGTCTCTGGAAAGTCCTGAGGAGCTATAGCCATTTTTAATCCTTTAAGGGCTTCCTTAAAGGTTTCTTTCCTCACTGCATTATCATCAGTGCAGGACCTTTTTGCAGTTGTCGCGGTTTGGGAGTTTGGTGTGCTCCCATCGGACCTCTGTCTCTTTTTAGAAGGTGTAGTAGCCGGTACGCCTAAGCCGCCAGCTATTTCTCCTTTCTTAGAAAGTGTAGTAGCCGGAACGCCTGAGCCGGCAGCTGTTTCACCTTTCTTAACACTGCCGGTGGGAGCGTGTGAGCTCCCGTCACGATTTGTGTTAGGTTTCTTGGGGTTCTTCCTCCTATGGCGTATGGGTTCGCCAAGAGCTTTGGCCCTCTCGATTGCGGCTTTTGGTCGCTGTGCTCCAAAAAGCAGTTGCAGTGACACCTTTTTGATTTTGTAGGTTAGGGTATCAGCCTCCGAATCGACGGTGGTTCCCTCCTCAGTTATGGTTTTTCCAGCCACATCTGGTTTGGGTGATTTCAGCAGGGCGTCTTTATCCCCGCTGGAAAGGTTAGGTAATATGTCTTCGTTATCCATTGTTACGGTACTTTTGGAGCGTCCCCTGTACTAGTAAACTTTTGCTAGTTGAATTTTTAGTTTTGAGTATTATTAGGTGGCTTTTTGGAATGTTTTCACGCTTTAAATTGGGTTTGGTTAGCAGTACCCTAATTTTAAATTTTCTCCTATAATTATCAAGCAGTCTCGTAAACAACTCCCCGAAAATTATTCATATTCTACAAATAAAATTTATTCTGGTTAAATTTCTACAGATATTCAGGCATGGCGGCTAGGCAACCGTTATTACAATTGTTTTAAACTGTTCTTAATGTTGCTAACGCAAGGTTCTCCCTTGTTGCAGTCATACTTTTCAGGCTGTTTCTTTTGCATCTTCTGGCCCAAAATTCTTGCTATCATATGACCTGTAAGCTGGGTTAAACTTTCTGCTGTCTTTTCCAAGCAAAACTGTCGTGCTAGTTGGTTTTCCTCTGCAGCTACGTGCTTCAAAAAGCCCCTTTGGCAGGGCTTGCCTCTTCGAATAGATTTCCTGAGGAACCTGGAGGCACGAATGCATTATTTCGGGTGCTCGTAATTGTTGGATAGTTACTTATTTGCGTCCTACCGCTATTGCGGATTTCTGGAAACCAACTTTAAACGCGCTTCTTCTGGCTCCATTCCAGCGTTAGGTAAGATCAGGCCCGTCTCTTCTTTTTCGGGACTCATTTGGGCGTTGTACGCTTTGGCCATTTACCTGTGGGATTTGGATACTTCCTGCGAGAGGTTGAAACACTCCCCGAAGGGACTAAGCATTCCCCGTTCGGCTGCGCTTTGCGGGAATCCAGTCCGTCGATTTGGGCTCCTGAAACTGTCGAGTTGTTAGGGAATTTTGCAACTCCTGTGGACCACGCTAGAGAGAGAGAGTAAGCGTATGTACTACGCCTACTTACAAGCCACCCACAGCCTCCACAGCTCGCACGGCTGCCGGAACCCTCGCTGCTCCACCTGTCTCAGACCTCCTGGGAGCCAACGGAAAGGTTAGGTCTCGTCATGCTTTCCTACAGGCAAGACACTAATATAGTTATTGCACATATAATAGTAGTCCCTCGTATCGTTAGTAGCTAGGGCATGTGTGATATCATTAGCACAGATTATGCCAGGATAGGTCGTGTGCCACGTTTGTTTTTGTCAATATTTGCGTTTGAGATATTAATGTTAGGGCTGCCGCAAAACTTTGTACGGTCACCTTTTGCTACTTACTGATTTAGGTCGTTTATGCTCACCGGTTCTATGTGGGCCCCCGTTTAGCTTTGCCGCTTCGGCCTTCAAATATCCTAACCCACTGTCCTCCGTATAACCTACAAAATTATGAATTGCACATTGTAGGGCTCCAAGCTTCG
This sequence comes from Agriotes lineatus, assembly GCA_940337035.1. NCBI lineage: Eukaryota > Metazoa > Arthropoda > Insecta > Coleoptera > Elateridae > Agriotes > Agriotes lineatus. The sequence goes on from CALNHX010011764.1 coordinate 10,014, forward strand.
ACAACGCCCTATTTGTGCGTTGCATTCTACTTACCCGGCAGTGTCTGGTGGTCATATTCATCGGGGTAGCGCAGTTGTGGCGTTTTACTGTTCGCAATTTGCATTCGAATTTCTGTAACGTGAAGTCAGCCACTTCACAGTGGCTGTGGCGCGTAAACCCGCTACTGGAACTTCGTGTTCAAACTTAGAACTCGGCGAACCGGAAAATCATTTTCGCCCATATTAACCCTGTCAAGGAGCAGATCCAAGTACTTGCTAAGATTATTACTAGTCATGGATACACCAATGTCTTTCTGTTATTAGGGGCGCGTCGTTCATGTGTCGCCACGCAAACGCTCGTTGCTTCCCCCCGTTAGAAATTTTTGAGCTTAATTATAACGTCACTTAGAGCCAACCTTCGGGGCTAAATCGTTAGCCAATTTAAACTTGTATTGCTCTGTCTTGGCGGCCTTACTATTGAACCTGCTCGGCGACCCGTACTTAGTCGACTTTCGTAATTTTAATTGCCTTTGCGGCATCCCTCATAATTTCGCTTTTAATGTGTATGTGTTGCCCGCCGTATCGCGGCCCAACTCGATTTATACGTAAAAATAGCTACAGGTACAGTCGTGTGCAAATAAATCTGGGACAGTGTTTTTTTCACATGCAGATTCAGTTAAGAATTTGAAGAATATTTCCATGGATTTCCTCTTATCAGAGAGAGTTACGGGTTTCAGTACCTGTTAATGTTTAATGTAACTCTTTCTGATAGCAAAAAATCCATGGAAATATTCTTCAATTCTTAACTGAATCTGCATGTGAAAAAAACACTGTCCCAGATTTATTTGCACACGACTGTACATTCGGTTTGAAATATTCATGCCGGTCTAAGTTTTAATAATATATAGATATATTTGAGTAGTTTCACTGGTTTTGTAACATTAATATATACATGAACTTATATTTATGCTTGTCTAAACGTACCCGTATTTATATTTATACTTGTGCCTAGGTTTATTTATGCATGTTTGTGATATTGCACTACATACTTATATTTATGCTTGCCTGAACGTACCCGTATTTATACTTATACTTGTGGCTAGATTTATTTATGCATGTTTGTGATATTGCACTTTATATATATTGCACTATAGTACCTACCCACCTACCTGTTTGATAATAAAGCTGTGATATTTTCATTGATCGTTGATTTGTTTACTTTTGATCTGCTGGACTTACATCCGACCTTGTGAACAGTCCGGCACAAGGATTAAATCTGAGTCGAGGACCTGGAGCCCTCTCCTTATTTTTTTTTGTGTGTATTCTCTTTCAGCATAGCTGGAACCCTACGACCCTCTCGGCAAGCTAGCCCAATTAGACCGATAGCTACCAGCCGGCAAAATAACAAATATAACTTTCGCCACCAGGTAAGGCCGACCAATTATCTTCCCTTACACCATCGTATTTAACATTACTAGCTTTGTAAGAGGGTTTTTACTTGTGCGTTCCGTTTGGTGGCAAACCGATTGCTCTATGTCGTCGAGGTTTTTTGGGCCGTAGCTTGCTTGGAAGCTATGGTGCGAGCAAATTTTTTATGTATTTAATGTCGTATTGGCGGTTGGCCATTCATACGGTATAACGCCTGTGCGCTCTTCGCTTAGGCGAATTTAGCGGCGACCTGTTTAAGTCTGCATAAACTCGGGGGCACTGCTTCTACTTAGTTGTTTGAGATATTTCGAAAATTCGCTTGCAGGAGGGATGCTTCACTGCTCTTGTCCGTATATGATTGTCTCAAAGCCACCCAAAGCGGCTATTTGGGGCTACTACTTCAGTCACGGCTTATTTGGGAGAAATCAATATCTTTGGAAATCCCCTTGAGATCACCTTTCTCGGTCTAAGGTACATCTACTAGATTTTAAAGTGCTTCTCCGAGAAGTGAGTTTTCCACAGTGACGTGAATAATTAGAGAGAGCTTAATAACTTGATTTAACGTCAATCTTTGTGTATTTGGATTTTGTGGCGCTTTTTGCGCTGTTATCTAATTCAGTTTGAATTCGTAATAACAGTACAATGTTGCATCTGTAGCTTACGTATTATAGTGTTGGTATATCGTAAAAATTCATCCTGTGCTTGGAGGTAGCTGGTATTTACAGGGGAGCCCTCTTTACTACTTTTTGCTGTGTTGTTTACTTGTCCTATTTAAGTTATTGTTTACATTGAAAATTAATTAACGAAGCTTTGATTTTATGAATGAATTTCTACGGATCATATTTATTCTTACTATGCGTGGGTTGATAAGACCCAACGATAGAAAATAATAATAAACAAACACGTAAAGGAAATAGAAGAACATATTTAGGAAAAACATTTAATGATGGTTAAAAAACTGTATATTCTGTATTTTCACTTCTCTAAACAACACCGACACTGTTTTTACAGCGTTCACACAACACTCTAATTTGTTGGCCTCTTTTTGTAGCAAAAAACGCTTCCAATTTTCTGAAATGTGCTAGGTTTCCTGGTTATTATTACGAAAATGATGAGAGATTAATTTGTTATTCATGGAGACCTAGAGAAACCCAAACATATTGCCCAAAGTATGAGAAATTTGATATATTCAGGTTATCGAAACTTTAAAAGTATGAATAGCTTTGTATCCTTTTTATTAAATATTAAAATTGTTCTCAGCCTATTCGATTTTATCACAACTAGAGAACACGACCATATTAATAAAAACGCACTGTTATGCAGGAAGGTTTTGAATTGTGTTGCCTTAAAATGTTATCAAATTCGACAATGCCTCGTTTAAAATCATCATTCTAATCGGTAATGAAAACTATTGGCGATTATTTAATATGTGCCGTAAAAACTGGTAACTCCGATAAAATTTTATTTTTTATAATAAAAATCATATGTTCTAAATATAGAAGCATTGTTTATGTATATTTTATCCTAAAACATAAAGTATCGATAATTTTCAAAAGCTAACTATAACATTCAATTAGAAATCAATTTAAAACCAAAATTAATCCGCGAAGATGGCATCCTATAAAAGGCATGTTCTTCATACATCTTCAACATGTTCAGAAAAATGTATCAAGCAAGTGTGCACAGTTTTGTGTGCTAGTTTGTGGCGGTAAGTTATTTAGATTTTAGTAGAAAATCAATAGTCTACCTATATTATTCAACGAGAGTGTAATGGTAGCTATTACTTGCGAGGGGAAAGTCGAAGGAGATGTCGTAATTCATCCGAGTGAGCAATTGCCTTTACACACGAGTAGAATGATATCTTTTTTTTATTCAAATTACCGATAATTAACTCTAAATTCGAATCGTCATAAAATTATAAAACTCAGTAGATGCAGATTTACGCCAATTGTTAAAAATGATGTGTTGTTGCACTGGTCTTCCCTATTATTTATATTTAAAAACATCTTTTTGCATCTCTTCATTTGAACAAGACTCATTACTACAAGAATTAGATCCTGCTTATTAGTCACAATATTAATGGTACCTAATATCCAAACAAGTAGTAATAGGTACCTATTTAATGATAGTCTTGAATTAACATCAGTATTAATATTTTAGTTCGACATTTTCACAGATTTGCGAATTATGACATTTGTTAACTATTAATATTTGAAAGTAGTATCACAGGTAACTATAACGATTTATTGCATCCGCAGTTGCAATTTTGAGATTTGCTCCAATACAGGAGTTATGAAATTATAATTTACGGATATGAGTAAGTAGTTAAGAGCATTACTTATTAGAAAACGCATATATCATATAAATAAAGGAGAACGATCCAAACGTGTGTGTCACGACAATTACAGACGCGATGTCCCCCATTTGCGTTTGCATTCATTTCGCCGTCACCTCGATTTCGTGACCGGGGCGGAGCCCCGAGCGCCCCTTGGAGAGGAGCAGAGCCCCGAACACCTCCTTGGAGAGGGGTGGAGCCCCGAGGTCCCCCTTGAAAAGGGGCGGAGCTTTGGGGGGGGTTCCTTGGAGAGGAGCGGAGCCCCGATGGCCCCCTTGGAGAGGGGCGGGGCTTCGATAGCCCCCTTGGAGAGGGGCGGAGCCCTGAAGGCCCCCTTAGAGAGGGGCGGAGCCCCGAGCGCCCCTTGGAGAGGGACAAAGCCCCAAGGGCCCCCTTGGAGAGGGGCGGATCCCCAAGGGCCCCCTTGGATAGGGGCGGAGCCGCGATGGCCCCTTGGAGAGGTACGGAGCCGCAAGGGCCTCCTTGGATAGGGGCGGAGCCCCGAGGGCCCCCTTGGAGAGGGGCGGAAACCCGTTGGCCCCTTGGAGAGGGGCTGAACCCCAAGGGCTCCCTTGGAGAGAGGCGGCGCCCCGTGAGTCCCCTTGGAGAGGGGCGGATGCCCGAGGGCCCCATTAGAGAGGGACGGAACCCCGTGAGCTTTCTTGTAGAGGAGCGCATCCCCGAGGGCCCCATTTTAAGCAATTATTCTCTCTTCAAATGATAACAGATCTCCTTTAGATGGTTAACATCAATTAAAACTTGCACGGGTGTTTATCTACAAATAACTCCGGTTTTATCAAAAAAACTGTTTTAAAACGGTGATACTGAAACTAACAATAATGGTTTTCAGTTGAAAACGTCTGAAATATTACTGAAATATGACTACAAATACCTGGATATTTCCCTATTTCTTCCTCCACAAAAGAACCCTCTGCTTCCTTTCATGCGAAATGTTGTGTTTTCTGAGATTGTGTAACAAGTGTGTAACAGAACGGAAAGGCCCTACGTAATAGGCCTAAAAATGGTGGTAAATTGAATAGGATAGACCGCGCAATAGCGCGCGCAGCCCCGTTTATAATAAATCAAATAATTTGTGTCTCTAATGTGCTCATCTACTTTTAAATGCGACTGAATCCATATGACAGCTTGTATTACACAATGTAGCAAGTGCATATGTTTTCCAGGAGGTTGGAATCTTGAATAATCGCATTCTACAGCAGTGCCGGAGTCACACTTTTAGCCCGAGTGGGTAGTAAGGTAGGGGGGGGGGGAGTTTCAAGTGATTTTTTACAATACACTCATATGAAGGGATGACGGATACAGGGTTACGATCAAAAATTGATAAAAAAATACTCTGAGATTTCACAAAGTTCAATTTATTTGTTTTCGTTTAAAGGTACAAACAAATCATTTTCGTAGGGCGAAACAAGACGTTCGTTTTCTATTACGAACAATAAATTCATCCATTAAAGTTTCGAAATCGAGCACATCAACTGAATCCGGGTAGAAATGCAAATTAGCAACGTGGTTTAGCCGATTCTGTTCCACAGTCGATCTTAAATAATTTTTTATTCGACGCAAAACTGAAAAACTTTTTTCATTAGAACAAGAAGATCCCGGTACTGTTATTATTAGTCTCAGAAAACGCACGAACCCGGGAACGATTTTCATATCATTTTTCCTTTTCTCAGGGAGGCTCGAGTTCGTAGGGTACCATGGTGGACCGGCACTCTAGCCGATCTGCGCAAGGAATTCAGGCGAATTTTTAATCGAGCTATCAGAGAAGGGACACAGTCCTCATAGGACACTTTCAAAATGGCCAGGAATAGGTATAAAAATGAGTTAAGGTGTAGCTGGGAGCAATACTGTGCAGAGTTAAGCTCAGTATCAGACTCTGCTAGACTGATGAAAATCTTAAGCCGCGAAACTAGTCAAACAGTAGGAGCGTTAAAAAAGGTCGATGGGATGTGGACAACATCCAGAGAGGAGTCTTTACAACACCTCCTGGAAGTCCACTTTCCAGGAGACGGCGCCATCCAATTAGCACCCATAGCGGAACAGGAACCAGTTCCTATAGAGAACTGGCAGTTCGCTGAGGGAATTATAACGGAAGGTGCAGTCACTTGGGCAGCACAGGAGTTTAATCCCTCTAAGTCGCCGGGGCCAGATGGGATCTTCCCAGCATTGCTTCAGAAAGGCCTGGATATCCTTCTTCCATATATAGTAAGGGTATATAGGGCCAGCGTAGCAATGGGATGGGTCCCAGAACAATGAAAGGCAGCCAGAGTGGTCTTTATTTCCAAGACGGGAAGGGAGCACTACACAACTGCCAAATCATTTAGGCTCATTAGTCTTACATCCTTTCTTTTAAAAACCTTGGAAAGGATCATTGATAGGCATCTAATGGAAAGGGTAATAACAACACACCCATTCCACAGGAATCAGCACGCATACAGACGTGGAAGATCGACCGAAATTGCACTCCACGCTGTCGTGCACAAGGTCGAAAGGGCACTACACTATAAGGAAGTGGCCCTTGCAGTACTTTTTGACATTGAAGGCGCATTTCACAAGGCAAGAACGGCTACAATATGTCAAGCCTTACAGGCCAGGGAAACCCCTCCCGTTCTGGTCAGTTGGGCGAGAACAGCACTGGAGCAAAGAACCGTGACGGCAAACCTAGGGGACTGTTCAGTGAGGGCCAGGGTGACAGGAGGTTGCCTGCAAGGCAGTTGTCTCTCACCTCACTTATGGTGTCTCACAATGGACGGTCTACTGGGATGCCTAACAGAAGAGGGCTTCTATGCACAAGCATACGCAGACGATAGACTGGTACTTGTTACTGGCAGGTTCCTAAACGTCGTTTGCGATAGAATGCAGGTAGCCTGCAGGATTATTAAAAGATGGTGTGAAGAGAAAGGTCTGTCAGTAAACCCACTAAAGACTGATCATTCTCTTCACAAAAAGACGAAAACTTCAGGGTCTGAGGATACCCATTATGTACGGAAGACCACTTGCATTAGTGCAAAAGGTCAAGTACTTGGGGGTAATCCTCGACAGCAAATTAAGTTGAAGGTCGCATGTTGACAGGACGGTGAAGTAGTCGACAGCGACCTTACGGCAGCTGCGTAGAGCAATAGGCAGAAACTGGGGGATAAACCCCAAGATTCTGCACTGGCTCTACACGTTGGTAGTAAGGGCAAGAGTTCAGTACGGCTCAGTGGTCTGGTGGCCTAGTGCAGAGCGCCCCAGTATTTTCGTAAGATTGGCAAAGGTCCAACGACTAGCCTGTCTCGGAATTACAGGGGCAATGCAACAGCCGCACTTGAGGTAATATTGGGACTCCCGGGCCTTGACACTTGGATAAAGAGAGAGGCCATGGCTACCCACCTCAGAATGCGGGATACGGGGCTATGAAATGACCAGGGAGTTCGCACGGGCCATGCTAGGATCGCCGTCATGGCTGCTAGAGAAATACCTCTGTCAGCCTACAGGGTAACCAAAGCAGAGGACCGGCTAAGGTTAGAAAAAGGATTCTCTCTCACTATTCCAACAAGGGAACAGTAGGAGCAAAAAAGGGTTAAGCTCCAGTCGAATGCCTTGATATGCTACACGGACGGTTCTCGAGTGGCAGAAAGGCAATCCTCTGGAGCAGGAATTTATATGGGAGGCCGAGGCGTACAAGAAAGCTATGCTTTAGGAAGATTCACCACGGTATTCCAAGCAGAAGTTTATGCCATCCTATCGGTGACAACAAGGAACGAGGTCAGGATATCCCCAGAGCAAAAATTTTATATTTGTTCCGATAGCCAAGCCGCACTAAAAGCAATCTTCTCGGCCAGGACAAGATCAGCTCTTGTCCAGGAATGTGGAGATGCTTTAGCCGAATTGGCAAGGGAAAAGGACGTCGAGCTCATCTGGGTCCCGGGACACACAGGGGTCCAAGGCAACGAGAAGGCGGACGAACTAGCCAAACTCGGAGCCGGAGAAACTTGTTTTGGACCGAAACCTCTTCTGGGTATAACAAGGCAGCAGGTCTCAGCAGCCCTAACCGGGTGGGCCTACAAGACCAGCGAGGAAAAGTGGAAAGGATGCAGGGGCTGTCGTCAGGCAAAGTACCGCATAGCGGGATTTGATTCAAAGAAATCGGTCTGGCTAATGGGAAGGAGCCGAAGAACCACAAATCTTTTGATAGGGATCTTGATAGGCCACTGTAAACTAAGGAGACACCTAACACTGATAGGAGTAGAGGAAGATCCCATTTGCCCAAGATGTGGGAGGGACGAGGAAACGTCCTTTCACTACTTGGGAGAATGCGAAGCGTACCAGCGGCTGAGGTATAGAACCTTTGGAGCACCTACGCTTCTAATGGAAGAGTTGAACTCCCTATCCTGGGCCGAAATTCTGATCTTCATTAGAAAATCAGGAAGGTTTAAGCAGGGAGAAGAGCCCATCGAAGAGGACGATAATGAAGGCGGTTGAGGGGATGGCATGGGGTTGGCAAAAAGGGCCTATGGTGGCCTACTTGCTAGACTTCGGTCTCCCCACAACTATAGGGTGTTTTTTTAAGAGGGATACAACTTTAAATTGAAATAAAACACAGAAAGATGTTTTTAATATCCATGAAATTGGCTTTATTTGAGAGATAATTTTATGGCATTTATGTTTGAATATGATTTCGGGCATGTGACCGCCGCGATTGGCGTATACATGACGTAATCTGAAGGTCCAATTTTCACACACTCTTTTCGCAGTAAATCAGGCTGTATTTCATTTCAGCAATAATGCGTCGAATTTTGGCTTTCAAGTGCTCAATTGTTTCCGGTTTATAGGCATAGACATACGACTTTACATATCCTCCAAGAAAATAATCTAATGGCGTCAAATCGCACAAACGAGGTGGCCAGTTAACAGATCCACGAAATGGATTTTTAACTGGCCATCTCTTTCGTGCGATTTGACGCCATTAGATTATTTTCTTGGAGGATATGTAAAGTCGCATGTCTACGTCGATAAACCGGAAACAATTGAGCACTTGGAACCCAACATTCTACACGTTATTGCCGAAATACAGCCTGATTTACTGCGAAGAGTGTGTGAAAACTGGACCTTCAGATTACGTCATGTATACGCCAATCGCGGCGGTCACATGCCCGAAATCATATTCAAACATAAATGCCATAAAATTATCTTTCAAATAAAGCCAATCTCACGGATATTAAAAACATCTTTCTGTGTTTTATTTCAATTTAAAGTTGCATCCCTCTAAAAAACACCCTTTACTACTACTACTACTACTACTTCCCTGAGAAACTTGACCATAGTGTTCAAATCAGTTGCTTCTTCCCCTTCAAGCTTCATGATACTCTATCATTTGTTAGTCGCGATTTGTCAAAAGCTTCTCTATAGAATTCCACGATTTCGTCCGCATCTTTCGTTTTACTAGTTGCAATATTTTCTAAAGACTTGAAAAACTTGGTTTAGTTCGAAAGTTTCGAGTGGGTAATTACCCACACGGATATTTTCGAGTGGGTAGTACTACCGATACTACCCACGTCAACCGCCGGCCCTGTTCTACAGTTAGTTACTGAAAATCATCGATACTGAACTATTGTACTGTGAACAAAGTCCTCCCTAGAACATTATTTTGATTTTTAAATAATATAATACTATTGTTTCACACTTTTTTAAGCTTAGGGATAAAAATCGCCTATTTATCTTGTTTTTCCATAATGTTTTGGTAATCTTGTACAAAAAACCAGATTGGTTATCACAAGACAGAATTATAATTGACCCAACCATTTCAGGTCGTTTAAATATCATTAAAGCAAAATGAAATACTATTAACATTGAAGCATCGTATATGTGCTGAATAATTCTGCTTTAAGAATAGGCAACTTATAATACTCCAAACTTAAATTTTATTCAAGCGGTCTGTCTTCAATTTACCCGATAATATGAAATTTATTTTGAAACAATATTTACTTATCTCTAACATTCCATAAATTGTAGGAGTTGGGGCAGTATGTGTTACGGCGAAAACTTTTGCTAGAAATGTCCAATTTTGAAGGCAATTTTTTATTTTGTCCTTAAACGACTATTTAGGATCCATCAAATTTGTAGTTACAATTTCTACGATTGGTTGTCGATATATACAATTTAATCGTTTACCATTAAGAGATGTTTTTACATTAACAATTTTCCACCATGTCAATATAATATCAATGAAGTCAGCGGTACCTTGAGATCTTTCAATGATTAATCCGCTCTCCATATGCAAGGTTTGGATTATAAAAGGATTGGGGTACAAAGCTTTTACGTTTAGAAAATAACTAAATATTTCAAAGCTTATTTCTTCCAAATTATTTAGGACAGCTTTAATGAATGTATAAAGAATTTCATGAGTTATACTTGTGACTATGAACACATAAGCCGCAGTAGGCAAAGAATTATTAGTAAAATAAGAACTTACCTTATTTACATTAAATACTTATTCACATGAGGAAAATATCTAACTGCAAGCACTTGCACAAATATGGTAATTATATTATTGCCATACACTACATTTAATTTATTCGTCGATAACTGTTTTAACACGTTAGTAACACGCCATTACGGTGACCATGCAAAAATCTGTACCTGTCATTTACAGATTTACATGTGCAAAAGTGATAGTAAATAATTTATACGCACAGCACCTGACACTAACGAAAGCAGTAAGTGACTTGTTCACTACAAAAAGCTCAATTATAATCGATAATGGTAATCAACGTGTAGCTTTGATTCGTACTCAAATTTCACATCGTATCCAACCAGCCGACGTCTAGAGCCAGTGACGTCAGAAAGCACTGGCTTTGTCTCTAGGTGGTGTTGACTGAGTTTCCAGCCAGCATTTAAAGAAATGTAGAAAACAAGTATACATGTTGCTATAATTTTGGCTTTATATTAAACAGATGCAGAGAAAAATGGTAGAATTCAGTAAATCCTGCTGCTGATAAATGAATCATTCTGCAATGTTATTAATGCAAACTTAAAAGTAACTTATAATTAAATAATCCATAATGTTGGTCAAGTCACTTAAAATGAATAAATAAACAAAAGAAATATTCTCCAGCTTCCAATATGCAAGAAATGTGCATTAGACTCGGTTTAAAAAAACTGCAATAATCTTAGTAGTCGGAATTCTAAGTACGTGGTTAAGTTTATATACTGCTTTCCTTTGTATGTTCGTGATGGTGACATGTCAAGGATTGATAAGTGAGAATAATTTGAAATCAAGCTGTTTATCATCAAATAGTAGCATTTTCAATAGGTTATCTAAACAACGGTCATAAGTCTGTATTAAATGGGATAAGATAAATAAATAATAGTATGTCATGTTATTAGGAGTAAAAGTGATATTTTGTGTGGCGAGACCGGACGCGTTTCACTAATGAGCGTTAGCGAGCCGGACAAGTCCGGGCGGCATGTTTGTAAACAGCAGACGGGTTATACTTTCGGCACATCTCAGCAGTGAACGAAAGACGTATTGTATACAGCAGACGTCTGGAACCTAAGGTTGGCGTTGTAAATAAGGAACAACCCACAATTGCTTCTCTCTTTTTATTGTTGCAAAGTGCTGTTATTTACAAAAATATGGACAAACTCGAGTTTTCCAATGTAACAATTTGTACCTCAGCTATACAACTAAACTAAGGATTTGTTTCTCTGTTGAGTTGGTGCCGTCACGGGCTATTATCTTAAATGCAACGAAATGAATTATGTTTGTAAGACAGAAATAGAAAAAGAGAACATTTCAATAGATGGCGCCGTCATAAATACGCATGCTCCGATTCGCGAAAATTCAGATTGCCCTTGCTGACGCCCGCGTGCGCAGTAGCCCTGATGGCAAATGCCAAATGTTTACAATAAATTGTCACCTTTTGATTTTTTGTCAGATTTTTGCAATATATGATGTGCAATAATAAAAATAATATAGCGCCTTTCGCTTTTGATTGTGACTAAGATCCAAGAATTCGTGCCGAAGATGTAATGGTAAGATGTTACCCGTTTGCTGCCTACTTATTAATATCAACACAAATATTTATTTAATAAAACACTACCGTCCTGGAAAACCACAATAAAAGAAGTAAAAATAATGAATGACGAAAACGAAACCTTAAATAACAGTATTCCAGTATTGCAATTGCGATTTATAATCGCTTCAACTAAGCCAGCCGAATTCAAAGAGTGGCTGAAAGACCTTCAAGAATTAAGTAGTGCAACCTACTCTATAAAATGGAACCCGGACACTTCGCCCACTCTTCTTTCAGTACCATATGGCCCAATCGGAAGTCCACTTCGTCCAATTTTTGATATGTATTTATCATATCTCCCAACAGGACCACTTTGCCCACACCTTTGCGATGGACACAACGCCCACATCGACCACTTCCCCGATCGCTTATATAGACCTATAACGCCCAAAACAGGACCACAACGCCAAAAATCCGTTCTAAGAACTCTGTTATTGCACAAGTAAAGTATTGAATAATAGTGGCAAAGTTCTGTTGCCACAACGCCCAAAGTAGATTCGTGGGAACTCTAAAATGTGATAATTTATTTGTAAGAGAAAGAATAATATTTAATACTAGTGAGTCACCCGAACTACGCTTCGGTTCGCTAATTTAAGAGAACTTCATTAATATAAATTTAAAAAAAGGATGCATCGGCTGGAAATCGAACCCGGGCCGCCCGCGTGGCAGGTGAGCATTCTACCCCTGCACCAACATGAATTGTTTGAATAATGCGCTGCTATAATGATATATGAACTTAGTGAATCACGCGCCCTAACAGCACACGGACACAGCAGCTGTCGCACCGCAGCCCACGGCGACAGACGCTCCGCTCCGCTGCCTAGAGAATTTAATTGAAATTAAAACTTTTTCGTACTTTTTTAAAAATAAAAACCAGCCTACAATCTAAGTCTAAAAATTAGCAAAGTTTTAAGCCATCATACAACTTAATCGGTCCAGTATCTTCGGAGGAGATAGCGAAGAAAGACAAATACAAAGAGACCAACGATTTTATGTTATAGGATGACCACTTTGCCCTATTAAAAATTCATTTTTCGTCGAGTTTTAAATTTAATTGAAGTCTTGGAATCGTTTGCTCAGATATCTCCGAAACCACTAGTCCGATTTAGACGAAATTTGATGAATTTAGATGCATGTTTTTGGGTGGATATTTTCCTTGTCAATTTATTATAATTTTTTGGTAGCAAACCTATGCAGGACCCTAATCAAAATCGATTATTATAGGAAATTGCTGCAGTTATTGAAGTAATTTTGGGCTAAACTATATCTCTTAACAATTCTAAATCAGAAAATGTACTCAAACTTAAAATTTTACCAATTGGGCCGATTCCAGAATTTTGAAAACTACCATAAGACATCGGTTACTTACATTGATACATCTCAAATTTGAGCTTGCTATAATTGAAAAATAAATTCAGCCTTGCTCAAAATCTTTATTTGCGTTAAATATTAAATTGATTCAGGCTCTTACTTTAAGTTACCTACGAGTATATGTTTTTAAATTATCTTTTACTCAATTTAAATTGCCCTGTTTATATTATTTGATTAAAAATTATTCTTCTGGCTAACTCCTGAAAATCAGGGTTGGATTTCTTTTATCTAGATTGCTTATTCTGAAATTTGATGTTCTGATTTTAATTTTGACAACTCAAAATAACTTCTGTCAAATGATACGTCAAACAACTTTGAAAATTCAATGACAAATACCTGATCGTTACATTTGTTATATAACAATATCAAGCAGTAAGTAATTCCTTAATAATGAACTCACCTTTTAATCTTGATTTTCTTGCAGTGCTTATCTAAATACCTAAACTCATTTACCTTTTATTTCAACTTATCAATGTCCTCGGCATAAACCAACTTGTCCCACTCTGCTACCAATCACAACTGCTACATTCAGTAAACACGGTGAAAGCCTCCAGTGACAACCAATGTCAAAACTGCCTGGCATAAGGAACAGAAGCTCCCTCACAGCATGGACCCAAACAGACCCCAGTCGCAGTCACTCATCTCCAAAACCACTCTTCCAAAGCACTCCACCAACCAGCACCAAAGACACGGGTATAAGTGCAGGACACCAAACCTCAACTGCCAAATCCTTTAAAAATGTTCCCTCTACCAACGATCTTCCCGGAACTCTCCTTTCGTGCCAACAGCTCGATGCAATCCAACTCAATCGATGTGCAATGTCAAATGTAATTCCTCAATAAACTTAATTTAGTATTTCTCTCATTTATTCCCCCCAGTTACACAAATTAATTACAGCTTTTCATTTCTAAATTTGTTATCTTAATGATCAAAACAAAGTCCTTAACGATATCATATTTTCTCCTTCCAATACACTATATCTTTAATTTTGATTTCTACCCACTATGTGCAATTCTCAATTAGCCTCATATAATTCAATTATAGATTCTAGATTCTTTTCTAATTATCTACCAATTATTCAAATACCCAATTCATATTCAAATTGATCCCTATAATATCAAACTACTGTAATCCCTTAATCCTATTTTAAAAATGAGTTTTATACCCCTGTATTCATATCATTACATAATATAATATGTTTCATAATGGCTGAAACAAATACAGCTGGGGCCATAATTATATGTACCATGTGTCCCAGGATTAATAGAACGCAGGGATTCTATTATGGTAATTTAAAGGAATGATCAACAACGGCTGTGCCCGTATTATTAAATGTAAAATGCACATGCGCAAAATTGTTCAATTTCTTGTCCTGAATTAATCATGTTAGCGTTATCACTTCTAAGTTGTCAAATTCATAAAATATCAAAATGATACAAATGCTCGTTTCTGCACGTGTACCAACTTGACCTGCGATGTACAAATAGGGTACGTAGACCCACGTCTTTCCCCCAAGAGTCTCCGAAGACAGCGAGAATATATAAGCAAGCTGCCACGCTCCTGGAAACTAACTTTCAACTTGGCATTCCAACCAAGAGGCTTGATGCCTTCAGCCATCCACAGCACAAACTCGTGCTGGGAGACTGCTGCCGATCCGATTTTACTTTCCAATATTTACTTGGGAAGACAATTCCACCTTTTGATTCTACACCCCGAGTTCGCTTGACGGTTATCTGTCGTGGGCTCACTCACTGTACACCTACTTGACACAGCATTCGGTGACAGCGAGGCGTATCCTGATTCCAATATTCTTTTGCTTCTTGTAACGCAGCTGTCGACATGGCAGCAATTCCTAATTCCAGTATTTATTCACCGCCTGTATAAAGCCGGCACCGAGAAATTAGATCCAGGATTTCGACATGCTGCTAAAATAAAGGAAAGAGTTGCTTTGCCGATGTCTTTCTCGAAAATAGCTTTGAGGGTTAACTCATCCAACTAAAGTAATTCCCTACAAGGTGAGTCACTAAGTCAAACCCGCTTAATGGGCTAAACTGCACCTTAGGGGTCGTATTAAATGCTAAAACCACCATTAAAACGAACTGGTCAGAAATAGAACTGCTATCTTTGTACACTAATCGTCCTGTTACAGATCAATACTCCAATTCCAGCCTTTGCCGCTTTGCTGCTCCAACCTAGGGCCCATCGATAAACTAGTTTCAGATGCTACCACGTCGCGAGAGAAGGCAGTAGTAACGCTATTAGCTGAACCTCGACCTGATTTATTATTTAATTCTGTATAAATAATGAGAGGTGTAACTAACATTAATAAAGGCAAATTATTATTATTATTATTATATTATCAGAAGCTTAAATGGAACCAATTTTAAGTGTGAACATTTTCAATCCCAAGAAATAAGAAGCTGTTTTATCAGAGAAAGTTATTCATAATGCTATATCGTGATTACTATGATAAATAACTTCCATTTCTTAAGACGAAACACAAATAACAACACCATTACAAATTTTTTATATAAACTACTGTACCTTCAGTGAACTGTATGGTTGATTAAAACACTAATTGACGCAAGAAGGTTGTTTACTTAGAGTAATATTACATTTGGAACTGTTTTTCCAGCCGTGTTGCATGGCCCACAGTTGACGCAGATCAGAGCCAGACGGGTTGGCTCCAATACACAGAAAGATGGGGACATAAACAATAATGTATAGGGTAATACAAACATTTCGCGACAACTACAATAACCTTAAACAATTTATGCAATGTGACTGCCATCATTTTGCGTGCACATTTTGAGACATCTGAATATCCACAAGACGTATTTCGTTTTTTACCCTCACCTATAATATTTCGGCATTGTTCCATATCAGTCCACCAACTGTTTACACACATATATCTGTGTTGCTCTAAATACACAAATAGAAACTGAAGGTTTTTCTTATTCACGAGTCCTGATATGTCTAACTAAACTACACTTTTGTGTTGTTTTCTATTAACAAATAGAGCAACTAGAAGGAGTTTTGTTCAGTATGAATTCTCATATGTTTAATTAAACTACTTTTTACAGCTACTTTATATTTACAAATAGAGCAACTGTAAGGCTTTTCCCCTGTATGTGTCCGAACATGTAAAACTAACAGACTTCTCCGTGTTGTTTTGAAATCACAAACAGAACAAATAAACGGCCTTTCTCCTGTGTGTCTCCTCATATGTATAACTAAATTATTTTTCTGTGTTGTTGTGAGACCACAAACAGAGCAAATATACGGCTTTTCGCCTGTATGAGTCCTCACATGACTAACTAACAGACTTTTCCGTGTTGTTTTGAAATCACAAATGGAACAAATAAATGGCTTTTCTCCTGTGTGTGTCCTTACATGTATAACTAAATCACTTTTTTTCTTTGTTTTGAAATCACAAAGCGAGCAAATATAAGGTTTTTCTCCTGTGTGTGACCTCACGTGAGTAACTAAGTGACTTTTGTTTGTTGTTTTGAAATCACAAAACGAGCAAATATACGGCTTTTCACCTGTATGAATTCTTTCATGTATAACTAAATTACTTCTTTGTGTTGTTTTGTAATCACAAATAGAACAACTGTAAGGCTTTTCTCCTGTATGAGTCCTCACATGTGCAACTAGAGTACTTTTGTGTGATGTTTTGAAATCACAAAAAGAACAAATATAAGGCTTTTCGCCTGTATGTGTCCTCATATGTATAACTAAAGTAATTTTCTGTGTTGTTTTGAAATCACAAACAGAACATATAAACGGTTTTTCTCCTGTGTGTGTCCTCATATGCATAATTAAATTATTTTTCTGTGTTGTTGTGAAATCACAAACAGAGCAAATATACGGATTTTCACCTGTATGAGTCCTCACATGACTAACTAACAGACTTTTCCGTGTTGTTTTGAAATCACAAACAGAACAATTAAACGGCTTTTCTCCTGTGTGTGTCCTCATATGTATAACTAAATCACTTTTTCTCTTTGTTTTGAAATCACAAACATTACAAATATAGAGCTTTCCACGAGTGTGTGACCTCAGATGTGTAACTAAATGACTTTTGGTTGTTGTTTTGAAATCGCAAACAGAGAAACTATCAAGTTTCTTTTCTGCATGAGTCCTCATATGTGTAGTTAAATTAGCACTTTCGTTACATTCTTGCTTGATATATAACTTATCAATATTTTCATTACCATCCATATTCTGTGATATGCTTAATGTAGTTTGTCTAGAACTACGTGATTTACTATCCGTAGTTTCTTCTTTGATGTCCATTATAGTTGTTTAAACATCAGAGCTCCTGTTAATGATAGATGAGCCAATGGAATTTAAATATCCTCTTATCTGCAACAAAAGTAGGTTGCCATTAACCTGTGATAATAGCTACTAACATAACTAGGAATGTTATGAGTATCATAACTGCCGCAAATGTTGTATTGAAATTTTAAAACATCTGAAGCTGTTATGATTCATAACATCCGTGATTTGTTCAATAGTTTATCGGTTGCTGTATGGTTATGGTTGCCATGTACGGTAATGGACTATTACCGTACAGATCAGTTATGATTTAGTTACCAGCCTACTTTTGTATATGTAAACAAGGGATTAATATCCTGCAACTGATAAAATTAATAATATGGCAGCATTGAATATTGATTGAACAGTTAAATCTTTTGTACATTTTAACAGCTTTATTTTTCATATTCTTATTTTGCTATCAATAACAAATTTTGGTTAGAAATAGACCTCTAAATCGGCTCACTGCTCCAATCTCCAGAGGTTTTGGCTTATCGAAAACCATCGAAAACTACAGCTCCCATCTATATCCAACAACAAAGCCTCTTTCCCAAATCTTTCCACTAACCAACAATATTTGAGAAAACCAAAAGGGGAACAGCAACCATCACATCTTCAAAATTTAAGGGCAAGACACTTGTCCAGGAAGATTGCAAAATGATTTGTTTTTGTTGCTTAACCCGGTTCACTTGACAATCAAAACAAAACTGGTCAGTCAGACGGAAGTTATTAAACCACCGTGCCAACGATCGCGGAAACCAAATGCACCACTTCAAGAAATAGGTTATGCAATATGCCAAAACCCTACAGAAAACGTCTGAAAAATCAACCAGAAACCAATAACGGCATTCACTTCTAAAATCTAAAAAACTCAATCTGATAGATTAACATTGAGCTGCGAAATCAGATTAACATACAGTTTGCTTACCAAACAGGGGAGTATGTAAATTATCAGAGCTAGTTCATGGTAATATCCTATTCAGATGGCTAAACAAATATGGCATATAAAATGGCATTTATTTCAAAATAAAGCATAAAAAATGGTAAGTATTTATTTCAAAAAGTTGAAATTTTAGAGAAAAATTTCACCAGTAATATTAAAAATCCCAAAACACAAATATAAAAGACAAAGTGATCTGATAAAAACGAAGACAAAGTGATCTGATAAAAATGACGGACACAAGGCAAATAAGTGGAACGTAGGTATCCGAGGTGCATTGAAGGGAAGGAGGAGAGCGCGGGGTTGTTGTTGATGAGTGGACGTAACGGGATACTTACCCGAGCGTTGAGGCGCGCGACGAGCGGTCACCCCCGCCCCGGGTCATCGACCTTAGTACCTGGCACTCACCAAAACTTCTGCATGTTTATTTTGAAATTTGTAAGCCCTTTTGTTGTGAATTAGCCACATAATATTGATTTTGATTGAAATATAGCATTAAAATAATTTTGACAAAAACTCCTTATCTCTACTATAAAATTACATTTCGTACTGATATACATAATTTGAATTTAAGACATAGAGGTTTGTTAGATTGTTAATCGCATAGATCTGAATTTTTTAAGCCATCATTTACTTACTCCGTTTCGAAATTTTACAATTCAGTACCTAAACCATTTAAATGTTTACCACTAAATTCAGTTAAACATCGTATTAAAAACTGGCTCTCTAACAATTCCACAATTCTTGAATAATGCTGTATACACATATCTATCTATGTGTTCATTATCTATTTTCCGTTTATGTCATCATCATAGTTGGCTTTCCAGTCCTAGCGGACTATAACCTGCTTCTTCAAAGCTTCCAAAATCCTGATAGGGATTATAAGAGAGGTGGATTGGTCCTCCCTTCCCATGCATAGGTGTCGAAGTCAGATTTGGTTGTTTGTTTTAGTCTCTTCCACTATTCTTCGCCACTGTCTTCTGTCTTGTATTTTTGTCTTCCAGTTTGCAATACCCATGGTTTGCAGGTCCTTGATTACATCGTCCATCCAGCGAAGGTCTGGTCTTCCTCTTCTTCTCTTGTTGTCTGGATTCCATTTAGTTATGACTCTTGGTGCTCTCTCCTTCTCCATTCTGAACACATGCCCTAACCACCTTATTCTTTGCGCCTTAATAAATTTTACCACATCTTCCCCCTTTGTCTCCTTGTATATTTCATGATTCATTCTGCTTCTAATCTGATCATTTTCATCTATGATTGGACCCATTATTTGTCTAAGTATTTTCCTCTCGTTTACTCTAA
>CALNHX010011765.1:0-29756 GCA_940337035.1 Agriotes lineatus
GTAAGAGATAGAGAAAAAAGTTATTAAAGTTATATGTTTGGAATGGTCATGTGAGGTCAGGAACCGAATTTCAGTCTCTAACACTAATTATTATCTTAATTATCCTAATCCTAACTTTTTAGGTTAGATTCTAGGCAAATTTTATCAAGGCGAATGCGACTGGTAGTTTGCTACCAACAATGACGTCATATATGTACGTGTGGTGAATACGCGTTCTATTTGCAAAACGGTCTTTTTTGTTTTTTTAAATGAGACATTTGTCTCACTGGGTTGCTAGTATATAATAATTCCAAAAATTATTTTATATTTTTTTAAGTAGTATATAAATACGGATTTTTTTACCCTTCCGTGGAGACATTAAATTTGAACAAGACGTCTCGTACTCCTTAATATTTAAATAATTATTTTCCCTTTTTATCCCTTAGTTAGCTCAGTTAAATTCTCTTAATGTGTCAGTTAGTGACTTATGAAATATCACTATCTGCCAGAACAGGAGTCTGGTTCCCTTAGTAGTGCTGGTCGTCGGACTGAAACTTAAGTTTAAACAATGGACAAAAAAGCTGATTTGATTGCCATCAGCAACAAATAAAAACATTAAAACACAAAGAAAACACACAGAAACGCAAAACAAAATAGAATTAGCTTGAGGCCTGCAAACTTGAACAACGTAAAACAACATAAAAAATAACGATGAAATAATTGTGATTAAAATAATGCAAATGTCAAAATGCTTAACAAAAATACCATGCTAAAATTGCCTAAAGGCGATACTTCTTTAAGTCAGGCCCTGTTTAAATTGAAGTGCAACATATTATTCGCTAATAAAATTCATTCCTTAGCGTTTGCAAAAGCTTGCAGTTAAACGCAACTTTATCACGCCGACCTAAAATCATTTTATCTGGAACGGGCTGCTGCATACCCTAAGAAACGGCACGCTTCGATTGCATCACTTGCTCCTGATCGACATGATGATGGGACCCCCGATTGCGTGCTCGAAAGGGCAGTTGAATTGGCGCCTCTCAAAATTGACACTTCAAATGAACCTTTAAATATAGCACAATGGGTGTACTTACATGTACACTCGGAAAATGCGTTTTCGGATTTTATAAACTCTGGTTCGCTGCACTTTAACCTTGTTTGCAGTAAACGCTCTTTCAGGCCGCTTCTTCTTGTTTTGCCTCTCCTTTTACTGGAGGTTAGCGATCGTTACAGCTATTTGTACCTTAGATATGGCTGCTCTGAATAATTCTATGCTAGTCTTTCCGTACCATTCGCGTAAATTTCTTAGCCAGGATGTTCTTCTTCGTCCAACACTTCTTCTTCCCTGTATTTTACCTTCCATAATCGGTTGCATTATTTTATATCTGTCGTGTCTCATTATATGTCCTAGATACTCCAATTTTGTTGTTTTTATTGTTTTTAAAATTTCTGTGTTTTTGCTGAGATGTATATTTGCATTGGTGATTCTGTCAACACATGAGACCTTAAGTATTCTGCGGTAAGTCTACATTTCGAAGGCTTCCAATTTTTTACTTGTTGTTTTTAATAGTGTCCAACTTTCTGCTCCATATAATAAATTCGAAAATACGTAGCATCGGAGTATTCTTATTCTTAATCCTAATTCAAGTTCTCGGTTACATAGAACTTTCCCCATTTTTACGAAAGCGGATCTTGCTTGTTCTATACTCGCTTTTATTTCCTTGCTGCAGTCCCATTGATCATTTAAGTAACATCCAAGATATTTGTATGATGATACTGTTTCAAGGTTGTTATTTTCTATTACAATTCGTGGTGCTGGAAGGTTTTCTTTGCTGATAATCATAATTTTTGTTTTTTGTGGATTAATTTCTAAGCCGTAGTTCTTGCTGGCTTCCACTACTTTGTTTATTAAGCTCAGTAAGTCATGTTCGTTGTCTGCTCGAGGAACAGTGTCATCAGCATACCGGATGTTGTTTATGCGTTCACCTCCTGCCTTGATACTTTCTGCAGCTTCAAATACAGCTTCTCTAAAGATAGCTTCTGAATATACGTTGAAGAGTAGTGGGGACAACACACATCCCTGTCTGACACCTCTTTTTATATTAATTTAGGCCGCTTAAAATTAACTTATATCGTCCTTAGCAAATTCACGTATTATACTTTCGAGTCGAACAAGCCCATGCAGCTCTCAGAAGAGGCTGCATGCCAATGCCGTATTTGTTGAAAATCCCCATATCCCGCGTAGAGGGTGTTTCTTGCTGCACTTGCGAAAACTAAAATTCACAATACACATCCAACGCAGGACCGACTTTCTGACAATTTGCTTACATAAAATACAATATTAGATCTAATAATAGAACATAGAAAATACAACAAATACAATACTTTGTTAATCATAGGAATAAAGAACAAAGCTATTCTTTACATTCCATTAAATACAATTTTTAGAATCTATCTTAGAAGTTAAGTAAACTATTGCGAAACTACATTTTTCTGAAAAAATTGAAAATATTTTCTAAAATTGTATGTTTTGTCTCTTTGACCACTTTCTATGACTTCTGCTCTGAAGCTTTTAAATAGTAGTAAAAATGTTTGCAATCCATGTATGTATGAACCTATAGTTAACCCGAAGAATTTTATTGAAAACCCGAAATCCGAAGAATGATTGCCAAACCCTTCGGGTCAAAATGACAGTGTTGGCAACCATAGATGGGGATAACAAAATAAACGCAGTAATATATGTTAATCGAACTGCATATAATTTAGTGGTATTTGTAAATTATTACCATATACGCCACTTCTATAAATTCCTATGCAGAAAAAGAAAGGTGCCCCATTGATTTTAATATAACCAATAAAATTTCAGCTTAATAAATTTCTCACTTTGCATACGCCGCGCCGCCAGATAGCATTTTCCGTCCGAAGCAGCGCGGGGAGTTTCCACATAAATAAATCCATCTGGAAGTGATTAAGTCTTGTCTCTCGTGTCGTTTGTTCCCCTCTTTGTTAACAACACAAGGTGTACAGAAAACGGGACACGAATGGTCACAAATCTTTCGAGTGGGTGATAAATACCCGTGGACAGGCAAATACAAATCGAGACGCAACTGAATCAGTTAGCAGGTGTTTAGTGGGGTATCGTTGTTTCGAGTGAACGCATATGGTTTATGGCGATCTCCATTTATAGATATAGCATGACCACTATGGTATAGATTAAATCAGAAGTTGCTAAACGGCGGAGTTGCATCACTGCAGCCTTTTGAGAAAGCCCAGGCTCTTTCGGTTTATGTGCTAATAGGGTGCAGTATACATACGCCAACGACGGTTACCTGGAATATTTATCAAACAGTGATCGTTCTATGGTTTGCAAGTAGTTGAAACCACAAAGAATAATTTATGGTGATTCCTACTTGATATTTACTACATTATAATTAGCAGTAGAACGACTATAGGTATCGTTTGTCAGGTTGCGGGTAACACATCTTAGATAACGAAGAAATTAATTATAAAAATTGGTGAATATGTTAAATTAATATTTCGTGAACATCATCAGTATTTGCAGTTTTAATTTATCCACGTAACTAATATATTTTTTTAAAGAAATTAATTAATCCTCAACTATGTACTTCAAGTAGCGTTAAAGTTATCGCATTGTCCAATTTATACCTCTAAGTTTTTACCTTATTACTTTATTAAAGATAATTATGTGATGTACATGATAACCTCCTCTGCTAATCCAATGATTAGGGAAACGTGTATTTAAAAAAGTTTGCACACCGTACCCACAATTTGAAGGCGCTCCATCGTGTTGAAAGTACAGTCGTTGTCGAACATTCAAACATCCAAAATTTATATCAAGTGATCTTCCAGAAATTGTAAATCCCCCTTAGTAACACATCCATCCAATGCTCCACGGCGAGTGAACTGAAATCTTCGACTTTGATGCACCCATTGACAAATTTGTAGCCTTAAGGCATCACCATCTTGAAGATGTTGAACTGGTTGAATGTTAAAAGACTGAAAACCATTTTATTTCAGAGTATTTCATAACGGCTGTATGTAAAATTTGAAGTTGGGTTGCAATCCGCCTCGTACCTATGCGTTCTTGAAGTACTATATATAGGCCAAGCTCTCTTTCAGTTCTCCAGCGCTTCCGAATGCTCTCTCTGAAACATTTTTCCA
Source organism: Agriotes lineatus (assembly GCA_940337035.1). Taxonomy (NCBI): domain Eukaryota; kingdom Metazoa; phylum Arthropoda; class Insecta; order Coleoptera; family Elateridae; genus Agriotes; species Agriotes lineatus. The sequence continues at coordinate 4,162 of CALNHX010011765.1, forward strand.
ACAGGAACTCTTCGATTTGGAAAGCGATGTCGTAATTATTGAACTGCATGAACAGTTAGTGCTACCATTGCAGTAACCATAAATGAATAACATGTCATGTCGGCATATTGTTGAACTCTTTTTCTTCTAAGGCTATCTTAAGAGTGAATATGACCGTGGACTGTCCTGCTCTGAATTCCGATTGTTCCTCTAGTTCTTTGTCTTTATGTCCTTCTTTAACAGGTTTTTCAAAATATTCGAATACAGTCTATCCTGATTTTTAACGGCAGTTGTTCATATAATTCCCCAGATGATTATTAATCGTCAACATAAACTAAAACAATAACTAGCCTTCTCACTGAGCGTGGTTTTGATTGTTACGATGAAGTTTACGCAGTTGATAGCACGGTAGTAGTAAATATAACGATATCGTAGAATTTTATTAAAAAATCACAAAGATCGATAATAGTGAACCCTACGATACGTTTAGTAACTAACAATAATGACCAAGACGAACGAGTGCAACATGAAAATCATTCTATTTACGAAAGCTGCAATGTGTAGCTTAATGATACAGTTCCAAATATGAAAAAAAGAAAGCTTGAAGTATATGATCTTTGATTTGGTGCTCCTGGAACTATTTCTTTAAGATTTTTTTACCGAATTTCGATTGGAAAAGAAGAAACGTCAAAAAGCTTCAAAATTGTTTCAATAATATTGTCAAACGTCTGTCAAAAATACAATTTAATGTTATAATGTCAAGACATACTTCGGGGAGAAATTTTTTCGATCACTCGTTATGATTGTTCAGTAAAGTTCTGTTTTCTGACATATTTAAAAACAAACAATATCCGAAAATTCTGCAACTTGATAACATTAACACATGTAGTTTGTTCCAATGGCACAAAGTTAAGACATTTTAGTTGCGATAAAAGATAAAGATACAACAGAAATGGAAAAACGTATATTTTTAAAGTACCAGACGCAATTGCCAATTCCAATAAATTTCAAATTAGGTTCTTTATGTTGCAACATAATTAGTGCATCACTAACGATATGCAGTCAGACCTCGCCGTTCGCGGCTTTGCGGTTCGCTGATTTGATTTTACGCGGGCCACCTTTGTACTCCCTTTTCTTTGCCGTTCGCGGATATTTGCTTTGCCGTTCGCGGATGGAACTGCCAACGTTAACTGTTTCAACTTTCACACACTAACGGCCGGTCTTATGACGGCCACTAATCTGACGTTAACTTTAATTCGCTGTTAAAATAAACAAAAGCTCAACAACGTAACCCCCGCGAACGGCGAGGTCTGACTGTATGTTGGTGTCTTATGATTAAAATTAAATTTATTGGAATTGTTATTATATATTGTTCATTATTTTTCTTTGTAGATATTTTCCAATGCAGTTTTTAAAGACGCTATTCAACTCTTCATTCGGCGCAATGAACAAACAGAGCAGAGTATGCAACCTAAATTACCAATTACAATGTTGTCTGGATTAGTATTTTAATAATAATTAACATAAGATCAGAGATATGTACTAGCAATTTTGATAAAAAAATGTTTTCTGTCAAGTTTGATATTTTCCGTCGTACTTGTGCTTGATAGTTTGTCATTTGTTACAGTTTGCTGTTAAAATTACTACTGTTATTTCTTTTCACTTGTATATGGAATTTTCAATTACATACGTACAAATAGCATTAAAATCCTGATCCAGCCAGCTTTATAATGTCATTTGTGCCCTGCTCTGAGTATGGTATACCACACCCAAATTATTCATTTAGTGTTGGCAGAACGGGAAATCTAGATAGGAAATTACTGGAAGTCAGAAACTGGGTTTTTAAATGAAACAATGCGTGTATATGGTGAAAAAATGATGTCTATATACAATTCAAATGAAGCAAATTGGGTGTCAATTAGCTATACCGATTCGTGCTTGTAATTGCTGCCAATCACATTTTAACAAATTAGTGCATTTGAAAACTTCGTACTAATTTCTGACGAAACGGCCATTCATAACATGCTAGATTTACAATTATCCACTATTAAAAATGCTTAACGTCTGCTAAATTTGGGGGAAATAAGATAACATTTTTATTGCCTCGTTTGTGTGCTTTTCGCCATTTCAACGTTTACTGTTATATTTTAACTAAAAAATCAATAAGGGGAAGAAAATACTTTGCACGCTCGTAAATATAAGCCAGGAACTAATCAATTTCCACATAATATGCAATGAATATGGATGGATGTGTATTAGTAACGCCAAATAAACAAAAACAAAATGACGCCCTTGTATTATTATATAGAGTTATACGTAATAGGGAAATATAAGAGATTATTTCCTTCATATCCATAATAATGCGTAATCACCATGGTTTCTGTCAGTTTAATAATGACTAAAATTCAAACGTCAAAGTTTAACCGCGGTTAAATTTATGTCAAAATTTAATCGCTTGTGCATAATTTTAACATGATTATTAAAGGTGCTTCACCAACTGAATTTTTTCTATTTATTCAGGAAATAATCACTCCGAACATCCCGCGTGCATGTAAACTAGCCTGAATAAATTTTGACTATTTTCTGTCAGAATGTTTTGCTCTGAAGAAATATATCTCGTAAATTTTCCGCTTCAAAATCCCTCGTGCTGCGCACTCGGGATTCTTGTTGAGCGGCAAATTTACTTGACAAATTTCTTAGCAAAACATTCTGACAGAAAACGTCAAAATTTAATCGGCTATTTTAATGCACTTGGGATATTACTGTTGAATAAAAGCTTTATAGCCAGCCATGTTTTAACACTTCCAGGAAAAATAAGCGATAAAACACGCTCTTATCAGGCGTATGTGATCTCATCTGTAAACTATCGCGTAAAAATCTGCATTTCTGCATAAAACATGACTAATACGAACACGTTCTTTAGATAATCTCGAAGTTCTAAACAATGGGTCATAACACGATACCTACCTGAGCCTGATGCGAATCGCAAATATTCAAAATGTAATGCGAAGCAAAGATACTTTCCTTCAAGTTTTTGTCGCCGAATTATCGCTCAGAACTTAGATTTTATACAGTCGGATATACAATGATATCTGTATCTGAAACGGAAGTTACAATCAGTTCAAAACTTATCAAATAATGAACTTTCGAATTCCGGTGTTGTTCTAACGGGGCAATATCTAATCTTGGCAACAGTTTAGGAGTTGGTGAATAAAACGGCGAAATTATATTCCTCTGTTCTGGCAGGGATCTGGAAAGAAAACGTCTGGCGACTGATTCTAATTAAAAATTAATTATTAATAGCTATAATAGCGAGTGTACATTTAAATTGCTTGCTTCTCTAGCAGAAGCGAATTTGCGCAGTATTTAAACTACAAATGACGGGAATGCCAATAATTCTGTCCGCACGATGGAAAATTGGAAGAATACAGGATACCAATTATGTACATGTGTAGGAACGGGATTAATTTAAATCATTGGGGTCTCTTTAAATTAAAAGAAATTTTTTGCCAGTTTTAACTCTCGTCAAGTGTAATGAATATGCTAGTGCAAATAGCAATTTATTTTCTATGAGAAACATTTAAAGCCAGTTTACCGTTTTGATGGAATCTAGTAAATTACTGACTTAAAATTTTGAACAATCTAGATTTGGTGTTCTTCCGAAATTTAAAAAAATTGGAAATTGCAATCGCTGGGCTCTTTTTGCACTAAACACTCAGGAAGTAAATATACGCAATTAGAAATTCAAGAATAAATAACTAAAAACTCTTTAACAGATGGACCAAACTTTCAAGCTATAGCTATTTATGTACTCTTTGAATAGGAAAAATCTGGTGTGATACACGCACACAAGTTCCTTTTACAGTGATCTTATAATTAGCCAAAAATTGTATTTTTCGAAAACTGATAAAAAATGTTGACATTTACAAGACCTAAATCGGTTGTCAAAGTGACTGTTTTTGTTTTTTATTTTTTATTTTATTTTTTTAAATTTTGGTACTCAGCCAACAGCCGTTAGGCCAATTATAGGCGTCGCTGTACATTTTATGGGAACTTCCAACCCCACTAACGACTGTCATGATGTTATTATGACATCCGGGACCAACTATTTCCGTGACAGCCGTATCACGAGGCGCCGAGAGAAGCAGCCATGGAACTCCCATACAAGTTCTGACCAGAGAGAGCGTTGCTTAACTCTGCTGATCGAACGTGGACGCTTGTTCAAGCTACACCACCCGGGACCTAAATCACCGAATGTAAGTGTTTTATGACCTAAATCGGTTATCAAAGTGACTGTTTTTGGTTTACTGGATGTAAAAGTGTTTTACAATCTAAAACAAAAAAGACTTTTACGTTTAGCGATGCTCGCAAAAAAACTCATTCTCGAATGCAAAAGTACCTAGCATTTCGCAATCTAGAACTATTTTAATTTTTAAGCATTTGTAAAAAATTTTCAAAAATTACAACTTCTACAAAAACCGTACAAAATAGAGCGTTAGTGCAAAAGAAAATATTTCTCAAAACTTTTAAGCTGAATTCAAAAATGTAATACATAATATACTGATTTTTGAGGCTTTCACGGCCATTGTCATTAAGTAACAAACGACTTCCGGGATTGGACCGTTACATGGTAAAGACACGTTACCCGTCTTCTTAAATCATCTCAATAGTCAACATCCAGACATTAACTTTACCATGGAGATAGAAAGTAACGGTTCCCTTCCTTTCTTAGATGTACAGGTCTCTCGCCAACCCAGTGGCAAACTTGGTCATTCTGTATATCGCAAACCTACTCACACTGATCGCTATCTACATGCCGATTCCCACCATCATCCTACACAAAAACTTTCCGTTATCAATTCACTTGTACACCGGGCTGTTTCCATATCCCAACCCGATAATATCCACGATGAATTAAATCACATTCGGAAAGCTCTTAGGAATAACGGTTACCGTGCTAGGGATATACAGTCTGCCATCAATCGCCATCTTCACCCACGGCCACCCAAACCTCCAAAACCCGATCCTCCTGCAGCAATAGTCTTTCTTCCCTATATCCACCAAGTCACGGACCGCATAGGAAAGTTTCTTCGAAAACAAAACATTAAAACAGTATTCAAACCCCCGAGCAAAATCTCACAGGTTCTTCCTTCATCTAAGGATAAATTAAACACTATGTCATCTAATGGTGTTTATAGAGTCCCTTGCTCTTGTAATGCTGTATACATTGGTGAAACAGGTCGTTCGGTAAAAACTCGCATATCTGAGCACCAGCGCTGTCTCAAGTCAGGTCTCGTTTCATCATCGGCCATCGCCGAACACCAACGCGATACTGGTCATAAGATCCTTTTTGATGAAACTTCCATCATCTGCAAATCCCCATTCTTCTTTAGCAGAAAGATTCGCGAAGCCATTGAGATTTGCAAACACCCTAATAATTTCAATCGGGACGAAGGCTTTCCCCTTCCTTCTATGTGGAAAGTGCTAATTCCTAAGCCCCGCCCCCCGTCACTGAACCGCGACGGCATTTGCTGAATCGCTACGGCGCTTGCCTATAAATTCTCGCTTTTCTTCTTCCGATAGTCAGTCGAGTTTCGCCTCTGACGTGGTTAACACGTTGAGTTACCGTGCTCTTCTGTCCCTTCCCTTTGCAAAGAGTTTCGCCTCTGGCGTGGTTAACACGTTGAGTTACCGTGCTCTTTTGCTTTTTTCCTCCTGATGAAGCCCCTTACGAAAGTGGGCGAAACGTTGAGTTGTTCGATCTCAATCATGACACGGTCCAATCCCGGAAGTCGTTTGTTACTTACATAATATACTATTTACTTTAAAATCGGAACTAATAAAAAACACAAAAAACAAAAGAAACCCATTTTAGAGGTATTCAATTGGAAAATCAACTCTCACATCAATGCACATTAAAAATGTAATAACAATGTAAAATTTGAAAAAATTCGTTAGAGCCGTTTTTGAAAAAATAAAAAAAAAATGAAAAATCACAAGAATAAACACCATACTTCCGGTCATGCGATTTTCTTCAAAAGCTTGCTGTCGCATCTAGATAGTACACAAAACTTAGGGCCGATTTCAAAATCAATTTTAAACCTAATTTTAACCAAAGTAATGTTAGAATGTGCATGATGACATATGTAGCACATGTGACTGTGCACAATCTAATGTCACTTTAGTTAAATAAAGCCCTTATATATGAAGTTTCATCGCCATACCTTTTCGTTTTTGAGACATTCTGTTCACAGACAGACAGACAGACACACAGACCCATGAACAAAAACATGTTTTTTGACTTCCGGGGACTCTATAACGTAAAGATCTGTTGAAACCTCAATTTCGAATTGGGTGAATCTAATACTTCCTTTATCGCAAAAGGAAGTAATAATATTCTAAGGTGAAATGTTTGACCTATAAGGGCATATAATTTTCGTACCGCTCAAAATTTCAAAGTTATTACTGTATTTACAGTTCGACAAATAACTACAGTTTACTAAATAACAGCAATAATTACAAATTCTACCAAAACCTTACAAAATAGAGAAAAATTTTCTCTAGAATTTTAAGCTGAATTCAAAAATGTAATAATATACCGGGTGTTCGATGTAAAACAGGAGTTAATAAAAAAAATTGAAAAAAACAAAAGAAACCAATTTTAGAGGTATTCAACTAGAAAATCACCTATCTCACATCAATAGATATTAAAAATGCAATAAAAATTTAAAGTTTGAAACAGTCGTTAGAGCCGTTTTTGAAAAAATCGAAAAAAACTGAAAAATTACAAGAGTAAACACCATATTTCCAGTTATGCGATTTTCTTCAAAAGCTTGCTGTCGCATCTAGATAGTACACAAAACTTATATATGAAGTTTATCGTAAAAGGAAGTAAAAAATCGTTGCGTTGGCTAGTTTCGAACGCACTTTTGTTAATTCGCATGCAAAACCATTTGCATAACACCACCCTGACAACCTGTGAAATGCTTTCGCGTAGAGGCCAGATGTCAACAACTGAAGTATTGCTGGTGGCACTGTGTTATAATCTATGCTAATAGTAGTAATTGGTTATCAAATATTCATATTTTTGACTCTAAAGGTTGAAAAGATATTACTTTTTATATTGATGCATAAATTGCCATGGAGCAACGAAATACCTTTCACATAGTTCGACATTAATATCCAACAATATAAGATGAAGGAAAGGTATAAACTAATATAATATTTAACATAGCTACAGTTGCTCTATTTGTACACCTCATTAAGGAGTTGCTATTTTAGTATATGTACATTTTCCGACGATATCTTTTTTTCGTTTTAGAATTACGTAGATACTTCGAAGTTTTACTTGCTTATTTATCAAGACGTGCACGAGGTTGTACAATTAGCAACAATTTGTATGTAAACAGTCGTGCTTAAACAGCTCTATAAAGCTTCGAAATTTGAAAGAAATGAGCGGGCTAAAAAATTCGCAAATAAAAATATTAAAAGTTAAAAAATAAGTTGCTATAATACTAGTTTTTTTAATTAAGCTGGAAAATTTACAATTCTGCCTAGAAGAACTGTCGAATTCCACAACAGATGTAAATTACATGCAATAGTTATTTTGAAAATTAAAAAAATCTAATAACAACTCCAAAATGTAAGAAATAACATGAAAGTACATATTAAAGCCTGTACTTTAAAGAAATTAAACAAAACACGTTGTTGTATTTTCATAAATTCATACCGCCTTTACATTTTAAGCTAGAGCTTTAATAAAAATAATGTCGGAAGATTTTACACTCAAGAACAGCACGCTATACAAATTGGAACATTTACTTGTTATGTAAAGGGTGTTTTTTAGAGGGATACAACTTTAAATTGAAATAAAACACAGAAAGATGTTTTTAATATCCATGAAATTGGCTTTATCTGAAAGATAATTTTACGGCATTTATGTTTGAATACGATTTCGAGCATGTGACCGCCGCGGCTGGCGTGTACATGACGTAATCTGGAGGTCAAATTTTCACACACTCTTCGCAGTAAATCAGGCTGTATTTCGGCAATAACACGTCGAATGTTGGCTTCCAAGTGCTCAATTGTTTCCGGTTTATCGACGTAGACATGCGACTTTACATATCCTCAAAGAAAATAATCTAACGGCGTCAAATCACACGAAAGAGGTGGCCAGTTAACAGATCCATTTCGTGGATCTATTTTGTGGATCTGCTAACTGGCCACCTCTTTCGTGTAATTTGACGCCGTTAGATTATTTTCTTTGAGGATATGTAAAGTCGCATGTCTATGCCGATAAACCGGAAACAATTGAGCACTTGAAAGCCAAAATTCGACGCGTTATTGCTGAAATGAAATACAGCCTGATTTACTGCGAAAAGAGTGTGTGAAAATTGGACCTTCAGATTACGTCATGTATACGCCAATCGCGGCGGTCACATGCCCGAAATCATATTCAAACATAAATGCCATAAAATTATCTTTCAGATAAAGCCAATTTGGATATTAAAAACATCTTTCTGTGTTTTATTTCAATTTAAAGTTGTATCCCTCTAAAAAAACACCCTTTATAACATTCCGAAGTACATACTACGTACTTGAAACCTGAATTAACGTTACCTTAACAACTAAAATTTCATCTGCACTTCTTCGTCAACATGATTATAACATAGTAGTGTTTTATTCGTGCAACTCGAATCGTTTTACAAATAAATAGCATTAATCATTAAGTAGATAGGGATGATGGGGGATAATATCTTGCAAAGTGTTTATCAATAGCAATGAAACTAAACAAACAACTTCTAGGTCTTAAGACACTTTACTTGTCAGTTACGCGTACCACTTAAAAATAGACAATATTAATTCCAACCTTATTTACTTTATAGAACATCATCATAAAAAATAAAGAAGTCAAATAGGGGTGCAGGTTTCATATTATCACGTTAGTGTGTTTATTAGTTAAATAGCTACATAATTAATAGAAGTATAATATTCTATTTTGTTTGCCTCTTAACTCAATAATTGCTTAAATTAGGATGTGTCTATATGTAACATAATCAAATACTTATGTTGTTATCGAACATATGCTTTACAAGGGAAATTGTTGTTATCAGGTAGGTATATTCAAAGTTTTGCTTTTAAATACGGAAAGAATACATTATTTACAAACAACATGCAATTATACATAATTGAAGTTTATCATGACAACTTAAAATTGTGATATTTATTTTTATACGACTTTATATACCGTGTGTTCACTGTAAGACGCACTATAGGTATGAATAGAATAGAAAGATCAATTAGTGCTGTGACTGCCGACACGGTCAAACGTTTGCCTTCTGGCTCGCCACCCTAATCAAAAATTAAACTTAATTATATTATAGTGACTCACAATGCAAAAAATGGTTATAAAATGTAAACATCGGTTGAAAATGAAATTGTATTTTTTAATAATAATATTAGCGACCAACAAATTGTACAGTTACAGCTTAAAATCCAGATAGATGCTCTACAGAAGTAGAATAAATTTTGTTTGAAATGTTACAAGCTTGAGAAATATTAATTTAAAATTTTTACTACCTTACAAATAATTTAAAAAAAAATCTATACAGCAACGCAGAAATTAACTAAACTGCTCCAGCCCTCTTAAAGATTTCAATGATTTCGACAGCGGTATATTGCTGTGAATAGTGTTTTCAACAAGGAGTTAATTGTCACGTTATGCATATAGTATTTTTATTGTCTGCAGTTTAAAATGCTGCTATAACTTCCTGGCCAATATAAAGTTTAACAGGAAGTCCTGTTGTGTTCTTAATAACGACATTTTTATTGCTTATGCTCACCTTTAAATTGAACAGGTAGTTTCCCAAATGTCATTTAATTAAGAAGACTATAAATCAGAAACTAGTCAAGCTATTAATGGCGTGATATTTTTTCTGTTAAGTTGCGAAAACAGCCGGCGATGTAGACAGTAACTTTTCTTGTACATTTCTAAATGAAAACTAATTGGTAAGCTAGTGTAGGTATATCAGCCTTGAAATTATATTTGAATGAGCTAATTCTTTAGTTTTGCATATATTAATGTACTGCGTGAACTTACGCACATTTTTTATTTAAATTAAAATTTGTGGTATCACCATCATCACCAATTTTGCAAATTAATTAGAATGTCAAATTGTGTACAGGAAATATAATATCTCAATACCGCTGAGGACAAAAAGTGGTGGCGCCGAACAGACATCTCAACGTATTTATTTAAAACATCTTAACAAATTTAATAATTAATCCCGTTTGAATATTAAGCTCTTCATTAATTTACGAGTTTTTACATAGAATTGATTGCGTACACCACGTTTTTCGATAAAATGTTAATGAAATGTTACGTAAAGTTTAATTTTGTCTAACGAATTCGTTTTTAAACGGCGGAATAATTTAAGGACACTTGTCTAAAAGGATCTAGCAAACGAGCCGGTTTACTGAACGCTTTACTTCTTCCTTTCCAGTAATTCATTAAAAAATCCCCAGACTCATCGATAACACTCTCACCGTTAGCTAGTTATCATTTTACTAGTCTGTGGATTTATCAAATCGAATATTTCCTAAATCCTACAAAACCAGTATTATATCGACGATTTTTTCAGATGGAAGATTAGTCGTAAGTGTTTACTTATGTAGTGCTTGTGCCGGCATTTTTGAAAGCTTATCAGCGCCAATTAAGAACTCCACCGTGACGTTTTCAGAACCGAAATCTTCTGCTTAGTTTCCGGACTTTGGGATGGATTTACAGGGTTTCTTAAAATGACGTGGCGTACTAATACCTGAAAATATACCAATGAAATATGTTGATTTAACTATATATAAGCCACTACATATTCGGCTATCACTAAAAGGATGACATTGAGACAAAGTTACCCCTTCATAATAGAAAAGAAGAAATGTAACAGCGTGCCTTATTTTTTGCTGTATCGTTAGTTTTAGTATATATTTTGGACAATTATTCTGAACAATTGTTAAAAAATCTGGTGTGATACACGCACACAACTTTCTTTTACAGCGATCTTATATTTAGCCAAAAATTTGATTTTTAATTTTTAAGCATTTGTCAAAAAATTTCAAAAATTAGAAAATTCTACAAAAACGGTACAAAACAGCGTTAGTTCAAGAGACAAATTTTCTCTATAATTTTAAGCTAAATTCAAAAATGTAATAATATACCGGGTGTTCTATTTAAAATAGGAGTTAATAAAAAAATAGAAAAAAAAACAAAAGAAACCCATTTTAGAAGTATTCAACTGGAAAATCACGTATCTCACATCAATAGACATTAAAAGTGTAATAAAAATGTAAAGTACAAAAAATCGTTATAGCCGTTCTTGAAAAAATCGAAAAAACTGAAAAATCACAAGAGTAAACACCTACTTCCGGTTATACGATTTTCTTCAAAAGCTTCTTGTCGTATCTACATAGTACACAAACCTTATATATGAAGTTTCAACGCCATACCTTTTTCCGTTTTTGAGATATTCTGTTCACAGACAGAGACACAGACACACACACAGACAGACCAATGTAAAAAAAATATTTTTTGGGTTCAGGGGACTCTAAAACGTGAAGATTTGTTGAAAACTCAATTTCGAATTTTTGGGGTGAATCCAATATTTCCTTTATTGTAAAAGGAAGTAGAAACTAAGAGCTAGTTACATAGAAAATGCATTTGGCAGGAGGATATGAAATGGCACTTACTTTTTCTGCTTGATTCGAAAATCTCGAGAAATATAAAATGCTAAGATATAAATAACACCAATGCGTTAATTTTAAGCATATATAGTTCTGAGTAGACGAAATAATTTAGCAATACATTTGTGGATCAAAAAGTAAAAAAAAGGTATGTCATTACATAGCAGTTCCAGATATTTGCTACCTGTATAGGTTTAAAACTATTACTGACTGCTTCTGGTTTTTATTTATACCACTTTTACCTTTTATTTCAACATATATTGTAGAAACAAGTTGTAGATTATGCAAAATAATGTCATTAATTAGAACTAGCGTAATTAAAACATAAAAATGTGTTAGGAATAATTACTTCCTGTATTTTCATGTTCGCCACTTGTTTGCAATGACAATTTGTTGATGATTAACTTCACCATGAAGTTTATCATCTTTAATGGTTTTGGAAATGTTAACCAGTTGATGAATTTTGATGTTTAAAGTAAATTATTTTTCAATAACCACTAATGGAAAGACAATTGTTCACAAATAATCTAGGAAAGAAATATCAAAACAAAATCTTGGATTGATGACTGTTCTCCAAAAACGAAACTCCATCTATAAAATTTTATAATAAAATGACACCCTAACTTCTAGTTCTAATCTATAACAGTTCCCAGCAAGCAGTCACACGTACGTAAAATACGCCGAAAAGACGTTTACATAGTTAAGAAAGACGTTATTCGTTGAAAACTAAACATTAAATTTTAGTCCAATTGTTAACGCCATTTTTTCAACGTGAATTAGACGTTGATCTTTAGTATTTATTTACTGTTTACGTAATTATTCCGTCTATTAAACGTGTTACCTATGGCACCTATTGAGCGTGTTTATATGACGCCGATATGTCCTTGATATTAAGAACTTTTTACACCAGCTGTTAATGTAAAACGTAGATTTTATGTTTCTAATAACACGTAAACATTACATTCTCCATATGACGTTAAAATAACGTCAAAATAAAACGCTTTTTAGATTAGGAGTAGATATAACGTTGTTACAACAACGTGATAACGTTTTTATGTCGTTGATTTTAAGTGTATTTTAGACCAGTGGTCAATGTTAAACTTTGATAGGATGTTCACCAAAACTCGTAAGTTGTAGCCTTCTTCAGAGTGTGTGCTCAGCGCGCTTATCGTCGAATTTATTCGCTACCACACCATAGTGGAATGTTACAGTTTGCTGACAAGCCGTTTTCTCCCTTCGGTGATCTGGATGCACTGTTGTATCCCTGATAAAATCGGAAAATCTGTGAGTCAGAACGTTGTGTGTTTATTATTCCAATTTGACATAAGGCTAGCAGAAGTGCGTTCGAAGAACAAATGGTAGGTAGTACGTTCCATGTTCCACTAAGCTTAATTTTCTTCCCATTTAAGATACGTACAACGGTTGTCGACTTTGGGTGGGACTACATAATTTTGAAGCAGTTGCCCGATATATTTTCAGATTTCGTCTATCATATGAAGTCGCCATTTTATTCAGTAGGACTGGGCATTATAAAGATTGTTCAGAAAAACAGTAACGTTCTTCTGTAGTTAATACTTGACCTTAATAAAATATCAATTTGGTATCCATCAAAACATTGTTTCAACGTCAAAAAACAAGTTGAAGTTGTTAACGTTAACACTTAATTAAACAATAACGTTAATAAAACGTCGATTTGACGTATAGAACACGTAGATTTTCTGTTGAAAAAGCAACGACGTTACGTTAACATATCGGTGAAAGGTATGCAATAATATGACGTTCAAAAGACGTCGGTTTGGCATCCAAACGTAGAAAACACATTAGACAGTCAGCAACAATGTTGCAAACTTACGTGTTTTGGATCGCGATTGTAACGTCCACACATAACGGTCTTGTTTCGCAATGATTTACACGTCAAAAGACCGTCATAGGCTGACGTAGCATCAACCACGTAACGTTGAAACACTGGTTGATTTTCGCGACACTTCGACATCAAAATAACGTTTGTCCAAAGTTATTTTTCAACGTTTCTTCGACGTGTCTGTGCACACTGGGCTGATGAGATTAATGTATTATTAAGTATCGAATTTATAACGATCTGTATGTGCACTATACGGGATGTTTAACTACTTACCGTAAACTTAAAAGAATTACGGGATTTTAGACGAACATTGCCCTACATATTCAAATAACCAATCGCGTGAAACTTTTTTGTCTTAGTATCTATGAAGATAATTGTATATAGGTGACAATTTTGCACCAGTGAAAATTCAGCGATAATTAGTATAAACCCACAAATTTTGCGTTAATTCCTGCTATTGCTCCTAACGAGAATAAATAAGTAGGGCAATATTCTTAGCGAATATCTCACGTGTATTCAAAATTGCCGGATAACTTTTTCTCGTTCGAAAAAACCACTTAAATATTTGATGCTAGTGGTGCCCACTTGTTTATTTTTATTTGCAGTGGTTGTTTGGTAGTTCTTACTAAAATGTTGGTATAACCAATTTAAAGACACTGTATTGGTAGAGTAGAATAGCGTAAATCAACGGGACGTCCAGGGATTTCTGAGCAAAATGTTAAACGTATTCAACAATCGTATCTACGCGGTTTTAAGAAGTCTAGCACACGTGCAAGTTTAGAATTGAATATTCCTCGGTATAATGTAGATAAGGTACTTTCGTAAGAGATTACGCTTCAAGTCGCGTAGGTTTCAGCTTGTTCAGCTCAGTTAGACTGATAAAGTAGCTCGTTTTGAACTTGCGAGGATGATGCGTGAAAAATTGAAAGAAAAGAAAGATTTTTTATTGCAGACTTTGTGTTTCTAGTAAACATTTAGAACACGAAAGAGCATATATTAAATAGTGCTGTATGTTTGGATATGTGACATCGTATTCCTACTATACTGAGCACCTCCACATTTCTGGAGAATTGTACGACACACTCAAGACAACAATTTTCCGAGACGATAGATAGGACGTTCATCAGACTTGACTCCCCTATATTTCTTTATATGGGAATATGTCCAGGACAGCATTTATTCTTCTAATCCTTTTTCGTTAGAGGATCTACACCATAAAATCAGAAACGCTATAGCAGCCATTGCTTCCGAAATTTTGCAATGCACATGGCAAGGGTTAACTTACAGATTCGACGTGTTATACAGAGCGCCTATAAAAGATTGTCTGGTCAAGCGGGCCATGAATTATATTGCTTTTTAAGAATTGTGGAATGTGTTATGGACTTTGTCGGCATCTGTATTACCGGCCAACATATTTCTGACAGGTTTTGCAGCTTTGCTACATTTAACCTAAAAATTGTATTTGTTCTCATCGTCATAAGGTAAATAATTTTAGTTGCATTAGTTTCAACTGCAATGGTTTATTAGCAGGAGCAGAATGACTAAAATTTGTTTGAAGGTTGTGTTGGTTAATCTTAAATTAATTAGTATTGGTCAAAATTGCTCTTTGCATGTACCTTTAAAGCCCTTTTGACCAGACAATCTTTTATAGACACTCTGTATATGTACCAATGCTGAACTTGTGCATCCACAGTGACTTGAGGCGTTAAACTATCATAAACAATTTTTGTTATTGTAATCAGCTGAATGTAGTATTTGCGTTCAAAATACGAGTAGCAACATTATTTTACGGAAACCCTGTAATTAGCAGTACATGTACAGGTTGATTGTAAATTAAGGGTCAGTCGAATTTCTCCAGTGTTATGACAGATAGAAAAAGCTTTTATATAGAAATGTTATATTATTTTTATGACACATATTGTAAAAAAAATCTCGACTTTCGGTTAAACCGGAACTATTTTTGGTTTTTCTTATGCAACACCTTGTATTTTTTAAATTAAGTTGATATTTTATGAAATTATCTTTAAAAATCTATTAATTAGCTATAGGCCTGTGGTTAATAATTAACGAGTTATTAACGTTTAAAGTGCTTTGAGCTGAATAGTCTTAAGAGGAAACGAAAAAATTACAACCACCAAATAAACATGTAATTTACGTTAGTCTTACAACTTGCATTAGTTTGAATGGATACCTGCCTTATTGAAATATGCGGATTTTATCTGAAATGCGCCAACACAGTATATTCATTAGGAAATTCTCTATTTCTATTTTTCCTACGTGTAGGATTTCCTCGATTTGCAGAAAAACTTCCGTCAGTTCACAATTTCATTTCCAGTTTCGCAAATGTACAAGGATGCGCTGTCGGTAACAATATCGATACATTTCAGCTGCTCGTTAATTATTAACTTTAGGAATATAGTTGGTTAACAATTTTTTAAAGGTAATATTCTAAACTATCAAATTAATTTAAAAAATAATTGGGCATTCTTAAGAAAAAACAAAAATAATTAAACTTCAAGTTTAATCGGATATTTACTGTTCGTACACTTAAATATTTATCACTTAAAATGGTTTAACTTTTCTGTATAAAAGTTTTTTCTATCTCTCATAACGATGAAGAAATTCAATTGGCCCTTAATTTAGAATAAACCCCTATATACATAGGTAGTGCTCTGTATGACTATTACCTGCATTTCGTTATCTATATATTTAAAACGTGAAGCGTTTTCGTTCGACATCTATTTTGAGACTTCCACCGGGCCGATTTCGATCATTCTTTTTTTAAAATTAAAGCCGTCACCGTGTAGATGTGTACAAAAGTCCTAAATTGCAAATAACTGCATAACTTTTAGAGAAAAACCAAAATATTGTAGCCGACAAGTGACGTAGCTTTAGCTTCCAGCCCCAAAGCAGTGGAATGTCGGCCCGCGGTGTTCTGTTGATTTTTGCAATGGACCACTGTACCGGCTCGAATTTGTTTGTGTAAAATACGGAGTGAAATGCGACATGGCTTGAAATTACAAGTAATATTCACTCATATGAAACACCAAATAATAGACCTGACATTATAGCCCGTGCTTTTAATGCAAAAATGAAGCAATTGTTGACGCTGATTAATAAGAATAAAGTATTCGGTAATATTAAAGCGTTCATTTATACTGTTGAATTTCAAAAGCGCGCATTGTCCATGTCCACTTATTAGTCACTCTTAAGGATAATTGTAAATTTCGGGAAGTTGAAGACATTAATAAAGCTGTATCAACTGAAATTCTTAATCCTAACAATGATGTTACCCTATTTCATTTAGTTAAAAATCACATGGTACATGGACCTTGCGGAAGCTGAAATCCGTTTTGCATTTGCATGGATAATGGACATTATAAGAAAGGCTTTCCAAAACAATTTTCTGAAAAAACTAAAGAAAATATCAACGGTTGTGCAATAAATATTTTGCAACGGGTCCACTAGTACTTGTAATTATTTGCTTTTAACAAATCCATGAACTTGATTTTTCTTCTATGTAGACTCTCCCACTGCTTGCATATTTTAAAAGATATTAAAAATTAGGTATTATAAAAGTATATAATTTTTAAATATGTAAATGTTTTTATATATTCAATAACGAAAATGTTGCAGGAGTATTTAGAATAGTTCCTGAACTCTGAAGGACACTGTTTTAAAATACTTCACCTAAGCCTGCAAGTTTTTTATTACGTCTTTCTAGTTTACAATTAAATATTAATTCAATTTGACAACTTTAATGAAATTGTGTTGTTAGAAATTGTCGATTTTAACAAAAATTTGGGCTGATATATAGGTACATAGCGCTGTGTGTTTCTTATAGAATTCCTAATTATTTCTGTACAATGACAACAAAAATAGTTTGTCCTGCGGTCTTCTTTACTTGACTTTAATTTTACGGAAGCTTTAATAAATTCTTGTAGAGAGAATAAACGTGGCTTAAATAGCTTCATCATCCGTTCTTGTTGAAGGCTTTATTTTCTTTAATTGAATTGTTTATAATTTATTCTATTGCATGTTCGCCACCTTTGGAAAAAAAATTAAAATATATTCGATTAAATATATTATAGAGGATGTATTTAAATGAAGTAGCATAAATAATACAGGTGAACCCATGAGTTATAATAAGAAGATTACATCTGTAGTACAAAGTCGCACCCCGGATTACTTTTATACCCCTTACAGGTCAAGACGAAAAACATATTTACATTAGTTAATGAAGAATGCTTGGACACAGAGTACTCATATTTAGTACACCTGTAGCAGTGATTACCTACAACAGCGCCCCCTGTACATCAATATCCATATCATACATACTCACGTGTACCAAATACTCTGTGGCAAGGCGTTCTTGATTAATTAATTTAAATGTGTTTTTCGTCTTGACCTTTAAGGGGTTGTAGGTCCATTAGGGATGCGACGTTGTACTAAGGTAGGTTTGTTTGCCTTAATATTCTTTTGCCCAAGGGCTCACCCGCATTATTTACGCTACTTCATTTGAATACAGCCTGTATAGTTAAACAAAATATCAATCTGAAGCAAAACGGTTTTTTCAGGAATAAATCTGTTATGACAAATTTATTATCTTATGCTACCTTCGTTCTGAAATATATGAACGAATGCTCTTAGGTGGAGGTGGTATGTATAGACATTTTATCATTATATTTTAATCAAGAAATTTGCTCAGTCTAACGTACACATTACACTCCTTAGGTGGTATGTTCTTATAATAGAAATTTTTACAATTTCAGTAGTTTTTCGAGGATCTCACTTAGGGCCTGTGTTGTATGTTTTATATATCAACAATGTTGTTGACTGTTTTAGAAGTAGTTAAATATTGTTATATATGGTGGAATCAAATATACTCGACAAAATTGCATGCATCGAAGACTGTCTTCAGTTATAAATCGATGTTGTGGCTTTAGCTGAGTAGCTATAACAATAAATAATTTATTAATTCTTCCAAAAGTAATTAAATAACTTTTACAGTAAATATTATTAAAAGCGTGCATTGTTATCTTGTGAGTAATATTGGACTCGTATTGTTTTCATTTAGAAGGCAATGTTTGGGATTTGTAATCGTAACTACCAAATATACTTCACAAATTATAATAACATCATTACTTCACATTACGCATATGTGCATTATATTTTAAATGGTTGCAGTTATGTTTGGGCTTCATGATAAAGTAACCTTTATCATCCGAATTGAAAAAGCCCAAAAAACACATACATTTTGTATAGGAAACACTCGACCGATGGTGTAACATGTATGTTGTTATAAATATCTCATAATTGGAGACTGAAAGTTATCATTAACTCCGATAAAAGTATTGTAATTCATAATTGACTGACTGCCTTTACGAACTTTAATATCAACAAGAAAACTAGTGAGGGTGTATATGTACTATAGGGACATGCACGAAAACTGCGTTTTTACGGTAGTCACTTTGATGTACTCGACCGTTGTAGATAATGCTAATGACAGTAATTTGCACTGCTTTCGTTACTCCGTTACTACTCGATTGTTTATTGTAACCAACTACATAACTTACTTCATTTTGTTACTATACAGACGTATTTTACATTTAAAAAAAATCAACGGGCACTATAATGCAAAATACCAATTGTCTCGCATTAGCTTCCACCAATCTATACACCTACGTACAGCCTACGTAACAATTTTATTGTTAACTAACCAATTTTGACGTTAACTCTTCTCTACTCGGGATGTCGCTATGGTCAATTGATTAGACGATATACATATAGATCTAGTTGCTTGTGTAAGAAACCATTTCAAGATTTTTTCACAAATATTGTGAAATGATTGAATAGATACTATTTCGAGCTAGTTTTATATGCACTTCTGCAGCTCCGACACAATAAATAAATAATTTCATAGATGTAGGTATAGTGAATTTTAACTATGTCTTAGACGAAAGGACTTTGGAGACAACTAAACATCATTGTTTTCAAACTAAAGTCGCCTATACTAAATTTCAAATAAGAATACAGTATTTGGAACTAAGTAGTAATCGCTTTAAAAGATACAGGGTGATTTTCAATTTGGTGCATTTTTGACTTGCTTATTTGTGAATATTTTGTGTTTCTGCAAAAACATTCTTAAGGCACTTTTTTAAAAGGAATCGAATAGTATGCTTAGTGTTTTTGTAAAACAAATGGCGGGGAAGCTGTGACATAAACTTTCATTTTTACTTATGGTAAATTTTCGACTCACCCCCGTAACTTGCTTATTTGTGAATATTTTGTGTTTCTGCAAAAACATTCTTAAGGCACTTTTTAAAAGGAATCGAATGGTATGCTTAGTGTTTTTGTAAAACAAATGGCGGGGAAGCTGTGACATAAACTTCAATTTTTATTTACCATAAGTAAAAACAAAAGTTTATGTCATAGCTTCCCTGCCATTTGTTTTACAAAAACATTAAGCATACCATTCGATTCCTTTTAAAAAAGTGCCTTAAGAATGTTTTTGCAGAAACACAAAATATTCACAAATAAGCAAGTTACAGGGGTGAGTCGAAAATTTACCATAAGTAAAAATAAAAGTTTATGTCATAGCTTCCCCGCCATTTGTTTTACAAAAACACTAAGCATACCATTCGATTCCTTTTAAAAAAGTGCCGTAAGAATGTTTTTGCAGAAACACAAACTATTCACAAATAAGCAAGTTACGGGGGTGAGTCGAAAATGCACCAAATTGAAAATCACCCTGTATATTTTAAAGAGATCAAGATATCGATGTGCAGTTTTCGCCATTCATTTTTACACAAAAAACGAGCCCGTAACATGTAAGTTAGTTTTTTACTATCTCCTCTAGAAATGAATGTTTCCTATCAAAAGTGTCCAATTTGGGACACACTGTACAACACGAGCAGTCAAGCAAATTTGAATTTTCCTAGTGTAAAACTGAATTTGAGTAAGAGCGCCACCTACTGCATTCGTATTTTAAATTTAGTATAGGAAAGCTCTCATGGAGTTCTATTAAAAAAATGCCAATAACGTCACTATGACTATGGCGATACAAAATAGAAACATAAATTAAGGTTTAAAATAATAGTAAATTTTCCAAAACTTGTAACTCAAACAGTGGAATATTTTGTTGTTTGTTATAGTTTGTGTATATATTTTGAAACTTAGCCCAGCACTAGTCGACTTCATATGCATAGTCATTAGTGATGAGCGCAGGTAGAGCGGACAATTTGGAGTGCGATTTTCTCGTACCTTTGGCAAAGCTCAAAGATCAAGAAGAACCATTGTTTGAGAAACACACCGGCGTGTCTGGCGCACCTTGTGTTATCAGCAAGGATCTCGGGCAAACAGCCGGGGGCCGGGGATCGGGCGGACCCGCCGTATTCAATATTTTTATCAGATTTGCGTATTCTCACGTTCTGCGAGCGAGGATATGCGATAACAACATGGTTCGGTTATCTATTGGTGTTTGTTTGTTGAAATTAATTCCAAGCACAGACGAGAGATCGCTCATTAATCAGCTTGGCAGATGTTGATGGCCCAGTCTCCAAGCCACGCACAGGCTCTCTCTAGTTGCTTATCTTCGTGGCCTGCACCCTGCGCGAATGGAATATTCGAGGAAAAACTACCCCGACTGTTTTACACTTTTATTTTTCGAAGGAAGATGCGAAAGCAGTCTGAGTTTTGGCTTAAAGTAAATAGTCATGCATGACTGCCTTGAAACATAATACTGATGTTGACTTTATATAATGTACATCCTACATATGTAAATAAATATATTTAAATAAGAATAGTACGTTCAATCAAGTTCTATTATACATTTTGCCATTCAGATCTTTATCTTCAGCATTTCTGAAGTAATAAATTGTATTGAATATCATTTCACATTAGGATTTATTCGCATGCATAACAAATTTCCAATTCTTGGAAAACTGGTGTATATAAGTTTGTTCGGTTCTTTGCAACACAATTTGTAGGTTTTTATACAGGGCGTAAGGTAATAATGAAAACGATATAAAATAAGCATATACGGACTGTTACACGATTTTGGTCCATCCCCTTGCTTTCTTTAATTTTGAAGGTACATTTGTGAAACTTGGTATATCGTTTATTCTAAATAAACGTAAATTTTTTGCAGTTTCGGTTTCAGCAGAGTGATACCAACTTTTGATTTTCAAACAGAATACCGTGTCATTATTGAGGTCGAAGAACTCAACGTTTCGCCCACTTTCGTAAGGGGATTCATCAGGAGAAACTCTTCTAACGATCGTTTCTCATTCTGATCGTTAGAAGAGTTTCGCCTCTGGCGTCGTTTACACCTTGAGTTACCGTGCTTTTATGCATTTTCTCCTGATGAAGCCCCTTACGAAAGTGGACGAAACGTTGAGTTCTTCGACCTCAATAATGACACGGTCCAATCCCGGAAGTCGTTTGTTACTTAATGACAATGGCCGTGAAAGCCTCCGACATCAAACAGAATACCCTTTCTGTTATTGGATTTTGGATCTACATAATTTTTTGAATCTAACGATATCACATAAGTTACAACTCAAGTGTCAAACTTCTATAA
Organism: Agriotes lineatus; assembly: GCA_940337035.1. Classification (NCBI taxonomy): domain Eukaryota; kingdom Metazoa; phylum Arthropoda; class Insecta; order Coleoptera; family Elateridae; genus Agriotes; species Agriotes lineatus. The sequence continues at coordinate 26,319 of CALNHX010011765.1, forward strand.
ATTTAATTTAAATTGTTTAATTTGACTGTGCCGATTTATTTCAATCGACCCACGTAATGCTAAAAAATTGAAATCATGTCGAAAATACTACATGTGATTTATGACTAAACAAAGTTTTTCAAAATGGTTTTTGGGGCGAACTATTATTTTTTCAAATGGTACCAATTTGTTACCAAGGTACCATTCAGTACTATCATTAATAAGGAATCTACCCATATGTTTTATTTAAATGTGCGACTAATACAATCAACATTACAGTAAAAAGAAAAAATCAATTTGATTTAAATTTCGAATCATTATTGAGCTTTTTTAGGAATTGATTTGCAGGTCATTGAAAACAATTTTTAGCATAGCATTGTCAATCAGAATATGGATAGGCGTAAACGTTGGTAGCAGCAACTACATTATTTTCCCATTATAAACAATTCTAAAAGATACAATGGAAACACCGGTAAGCCACAATAGATGTTTGACAACTTAAATGTTTAGTTTTTTAAAGCCACCTTAATTATTTATTACCATTTAATTAAAACAAAATTAAAATTTTTGATGGATTGCAGTTTCGGCTGTATTGTGTGGGCATACCAGAAAATTCCTTATCAGTGATAGCATTGAATGGTATCTTGGTGCTAATATTGTTCCATTTGAAAAATCGAAATTTTGCCCCAAAAACTATTTTTTAAAATTTTATTTAGTAATAAATCACATAATTTAGTGCTTTCAACGCAATTTTCATTTTTATAGCATTACATGGGTCGATTGGAATAAATCGGAACAGTCATGGCACACTTAAATAAAAAAATTAAAAATAAATATAAAAAAGTTAAGACACTCGAAATGTCATTTATGTAGTATCATTAAATTCCGAAAATGATATAGAATCCAAAAATCTAATAATATATAGTGTGTTCTATTTCAAAACCAAAAGTTCCTCTTCTTAACCGAAAAAATCACTTTAAAAAGTGACGTTCATTTAGTACCTACATGCGAATACCAAGTTTCAAAAATATGTCTTCAAAACTAAACAAAAAAATCTGGTGTGATATACGCACACAACTTCCTTTTACAGTGATCTTATAATTAGCCAAAAATTTGATTTTTAATTTTTAAGCATTTAACAAAAATTATAAAAAATTACAAATTCTACAAAAACGGTACAAAATAGAGCATTAGTTCAAGAGACAAATTTTCTCTAAAATTTCAAGCTGAATTCAAAAATGTAAAATAATATACCGGGTGTTCTATTTAAAATACGAGTTAATAAGAAAATAGGAAAAAAACAAAAGAAACACATTTTAGAAGTATTCAACTGGAAAATCGCCTATCTCATATCAATACACATTAAAAATGTTTGAAAAAAATCGTTAGAGCCGTTTTTGAAAAAAAATTAAAAAACCGAAGAATCACAAGAGTAAACAACATACTTCCGGTTAAGCGATTTTCTTCAAAAGGTTGCTGTAATGCTGTCGCATCTAGATAGTACACAAAACTTATATATGAAGTTTCAACGCCGTACCTCTTTTCGTTTTTGAGATATTCTGTTAACAGACTGACACACAGACAGACAGACCAATGAACAAAAACATGTTTTTGGGTTCAGGGGACGTGAAGATATGTTGAAAACTCAATTTCGAATTTTTGCGGTGAATCCAATACTTCCTTTATTGTAAAAGGAAGTAAAAAATGTACCATGATCGTGTTACACTGGTATGTTGTTGCAATTTGGCATATAAAGGGTGTTCCATGAGGAAACCAACAAACTTTTATTAAGGATTATAGGGGTCATTCTGAATAGTTTATATACACTATGGGTTAATTCCATTTCGTTTTCGAGTTAAACCCTCCTAAAGAGAGGGTAAAATTAGGTTTTTTGTCATTTTAGTCAATACTGGAGATCGGTATTAAAATGAAAAATTGAATTCGTTTTACCAATTTATGAATTTTTTTTTTTATTTTTAGGTTTGGCTTTAAGGGGTTGAAGTTAGCAGCTCTTTTAAATGCTTTTATTAGAACTCTCCAGGGAGCACTAATTTGATTATAAAAAAAACTAGCGAAAAGCCTGATTTATTTAAACACTTTTCTAGTTCCGTTTAGTTTTTCGTAAAGCTAGTAGATTTTGTATAAAAAGATAAAATTCATGTATTATGATACAGGCATTTTTCTGTTAATTGTGGTTGTGCATCTGATACATTTAGGTCCGGTTGCAGAAAGCAATGTTAAGTCTGGTGTTAGCTAACGTCGCGTCAAAGTGAACAAAATCGCATCAAATCTCAAATGCTTATGGTAACTAATACATTAGTAAACAAAATTTGATGCGTTTTTGTTCACTTTGACGCGATGTTAGCTAACACCAGACTTAACATTGCTTTCTGCAACCGGCCCTTAACTTTTTACACAAAATTATTTGCTTTACACAAAAACTAATTTAGAGCTAAAACATATTTTAAGGAAATTAGGTTTTTTAGTTCATATGTTTGCAAAATTAAAATATGATCGCTTAAAAAGTTCTACCATTTTTCGGTAGGTGTATCTCGGTGGCGTGGAACTTCAAAGAAAAGGTTTATATGCAAAAAAAATTGTTTTAACGTCCTTTATAACGTGCATAAGTTTGTAGAGTACCTCATGGAACACCCTGTTTATTAATTTATAATGCTGAATTAGGTGACTATTGAAAAAATAGTCTACATATCAGAAGGGCAATTTTCTGCAAGGATGAGAAGTGCTGTCCATCATATTTTTTTGAAGTGAATATTCCTCAATTATAGATACATATAAGAAGATATGCATTTTTTTACAGAAAACGGTACTTTTGTTCATGACCATACCACAAAATGGGAGTGTCTATTTTGATTTCAACCAATGGATATGGTTGTTAGTTTTTGTTTCTATGGTTATTACTGTCGAAATATAAAAGTTAGTAGGATAAATAAATGGGAGTTTTCGGCCACTAAACGCTGCCGAAATTGATGCAGTAGAACAACAAAAAATTGTTTCTATTGCCCTTCACGGTGTTATAACACCACGTAGAGGTTTGTAACACTAGTTTTACATCCTCCAAATTAATGCAATCTAACGTATCCAATATACTTTCTATTTAAACAACCACATTTTGTAATTTGTTTCACAAATAACTAAATACACATTATTTAAATAATAATTTAATAACTTAATTTAGAGAAGCGTGTGGTAGCACTGAAAATTAATGAGTTGGTGATATGTGACTTAATAATATTATCAGATTGTAATTTAAATTTTTTTAAATAAAAAAACTAGAAGTCGTATTTTTTCAAATGTTTAATGATACTAAACACTCTTAGGGCTGGTTCTACAATCCAAGTATATACCTCGGTATATACCTAGAATAAGCTATCCGAGGTATAATTATCTCCTTTGTTACAGCAAACGTTTCTAGGGTATTTACTCCCCGGATAACTTTAT
>CALNHX010011766.1:0-29752 GCA_940337035.1 Agriotes lineatus
CGATAAACTTGACAGAGATAAGATTCCAGATGTAATTCTTGTTAAAAAGCATTACGGTGATCGTTCTTCACGCCGACGTCAAAGGATATGGAAGCTCAAACATCTAACAGAAGAAATTACTACTTTTGATACTGATACTAAGTGAGTATTTTATTGTTCAATTTCATTTGACTAATAGTTTCAGTTAGGTCATTAATTTCTTGAATGTTGTGTATGTTTTCAGTTACTTACTTATGCTCAGAAAGACATACATATGTACTTGCTATAGACAATATGCTCAATACATCAACATTAAGTTCGTGAACCAAACAAACATTTAAAAAAGAGAGCACACTAAAATCTTTTTGTAGTACCATTTATGCGATGATAGTATTTGTATTAAAAAAATTAATTTATAAGTCATTGAAAATGTAGATACTTTCAAAAAAATGCTGAAAAAATGGCAAAACCTAATTTATGTGTTGTTGTTACACATATATTGTGCTGCTAGATATTTCAGAAATCAAAAACTTGTCTGATATTTTAATTAAATTTTCTCCATAAAACTAGCTTTTCAAATTATTGATTAAATTAATCCTAAGAGATAAATCACATATTGATCTATGTGGTCAAAATTTAAATATTGTCTAATCCTTCCTTTTATTACAGTGACTATCATGAATTTTTGGATGATTTAGAAGAAGATCCTGATTTAAGACAGAATATTAATATTTTCAAAGATGCTACAAAGCAGATACCTGTGGATTCGTATGACGAAAGTGACCAAAATTATCCTCATATAACCTTAGAAGAAATGTTGGACGATTTAGTTATTGATGACGTAGAGATGGCAGATTAGTATATTACTTTTTGGGAAATGGCTTATGTAATTTAAAAGTAAAAATACAACTTAATGGAATGTATTGCTTAAAATATCGTATTTTTTTCTTTTAATGTAAATACACTCAATTGTAGTTTTAATTTAAATTATGAGATTTTTTTGCATAATACATGTAATTGTTAAAATTCGATGTTGTTATACCGGGTAGGATTTCCAGTATCGGCACCTTCCCGGGATTCTACCAAGTGTACCGAGTCCTGAGACCACAGCCAGCACAGGCGAAGTCCCGGGTCCATGTCAGCGTGTGTGCGTATACTCAATATCACAGAATTAGGACAGGTATTCACCGGCATCCGTCATATTACTCATGCCTTTTGCACCTTCTGAATTTTTGCGTAGGCAAGAGAGTTGCTGTTTTCAGTAGGTTAGAATTAAACCTGCGTGTTGTTTCAGCCACATTTGTAAATGTTCTTTTATTTATGTATTTGTTTTTTTTGTTGGATTTAGATATATTTTACGCGTAGGTTTTAAAGGTCTTCCTTATTTGTCTGCTAAAGCGTTAGAATTAGATTGAATTCCAATTCCCAACCTACCTTCATTCTACTTAAAAAACTATTTGAAGTCAATATGGCAACAGTTTTATATATCGAAAGATAAACAATTGGCAAAAAAAGTTTGTCCCAATAAAATTATCATAACCAGAGGCAGCTCGACGAAAGGAGTAGACAAGCACTTTTCAGTTTACGCAAAAGCAAAAGATGAAGAGCAACATATTTTTAGTACCAGAATAAAGTAATGAGGTTACAGACGAGCCCCAACGCGGCTCATTATCAGCACAGAAATATATATATATATATATGCGAGTCTTTTACGGCTCTCTCCGTTTCTCGTTTCTCGACTTCCAACGTCTTCTATCTAGCCAATCTCCTTTCAGGACCATTTTCGGGTTCGTCAAGAATAGTCCCGGGACCAGAAATTTAGCTTGCAAGTTCTGAAACCCGGGTGAGCGGTTTCATAGGAGAAACACTTAATTTAAAAAAAAAGGTTGCCCAAACCGCAACTGTTAATTATGGGGGGGGGGGGGGGGGTGCTGAAAGTTCTTAAACGTTAGGCATATCATTTGTTTACTAAAAACTTGCAAAATGTGAGCTCCTTAAGCTTAACATTTGTAGATGGAAAAGTTGACATTAGCTGCTTAGATGAACAAAAAACTATTGCGAATTACTGCATTATTACAGTTTACAACTAAAAAATCCTTAAAGACACTTCAAATGACTGCTTGAAACAAAATTCAACAATTTTACAATTAGATAACGGTGCTTTTTGGTTGAAAAGGTATTGATCAAGTAATTTTAAATCTGTTGTTTTAGAAACTTACGTGATCATGAACGACATTTCATTCACTTTGAATCTTGTTTCTGTCATTGCAAGTATCAAATAATTTGCGGATTAATAGTTTTTGCACAGTTTTTCTTGTTATTGTTATTTTTTTGTCTTTTTCCGTTATTTGTGTTCTGTAGTGCCCCCACGTTGGGCGCCAATTCTTTATGAAGTGCTTGAGTGGAAGCCTTATCCGGAATGGTGAAATGTTGGTTTGTGAGGAGGACGTTAAAAAGAACTGTTTCGGCTAGCTTGAAGAGGGTGTGGATCTTGATACAGTTGCAGCGTAGTCGCGGTGGTGAAAAAATAAAACCAACATAAGCCAGGGCGCCAAGAACCTATTAATGCCCAAAACACAATGGGAAGCAAACGATATCGGTTCTAAATAGCGGATGCAACCTCACCAACAAATCAAAACAAACCATAAAATAATCCCACTTACCTTGCCGACCTTACTGCAATGTTCGGCATGTCTTACAATAATAAATAATTTAAAAAACAAAATATAATCGAGTACCGAAGCTTTAATATTCTCAATACGTTTTGGCCTACAAAACGTTCGCCACATTAAGAAAACTTATAACTTGCCAAGAAAATTAAAATTCCCTCCGAATACATATACAGTGTGTCCGCGGATTGAGTTCACATAAGGTGTAAATGACAAAAAAATTTCGAGTTAGATGTTAATATTCTAGGAATCGCTCCTGCCTGTTCCCCAACCAAGATTTTGATAGAATCAATCAGATTAATTAATATACAGGGTGTTTTAGAGGCAATTTTTTAAAAATGTTCAAGAGTAAACTACTTTTATTAGATTAGAAGAGATAACAAAAAGAAGTATTTAGAAAAGTTGTTTAGACTATCAATTTTCAGACAAATCGGCCTACCTTGATTTTTAAAAATATTTTTTAGTTTTTTATTTTTAGATTTTTTATACCAACATACCTTTTATCGTAGCTGTAGGAGGCACTTTATTATTTTTTTAACATCTTAGTTCATGAACCAGTTAGAGTGCCTCCTTCAGTCAGGATAAAAAATATGTTGGTATAAAAAATCAAAGTAGGCCGATTTGTCTGAAAATTGAGAGTCTATCATTCCTCTTAATTCTAAACAACTTTTCTTAATACTTTTTTTGTTACCTCTTCTAATAAAGGTAGTTTACTTTTGGATATTTTTTAAAAATCCATTCTAAAAACACCCTGTATATTAATTAGTTTGATTGATTTTCTCAAAATCTTGGTTTGAGAACAACCAGGAGCGATTCCTAGAATATTAACATCTAACTCGATTTTTTTGTCATTTACACCTTATGTGAACTCAATCCGCGGACACACTGTATAATAACCCAAATGAAAAGTATCGCAATATCTTATATGGTGAAAGTGAAAAAGTTAACAGTATTTCATCAGCGCTAAAGTGTCTCCGCAATTACTTATTAAACTGGACTCATTAAACTCGAGATGAGTCCAAGACTGAAAATTTATGATTGACTTGCTGACCCGGAAAACGTTTTGCCCAAAAATAATTTGTTGTTAAGCCATTTTTCAGCCTTAGGCAATCAAGTAGCGTAGCTAAACCTTAAGCACAGTCTGTCTCAAATCGGAGGTCAGCACTTTCAATTTCATTTAGCAAATATTCACAAATACCAGCTCTGTTCTTTCCCATTCAAATCCGAACACCCTGTGTATGGGCGTAGCGGTATCGCTGCAACCATTTTCAGTTCACCCTTTGTATAACGCGTCTAAGGCCCGAGGAACTGGCTTGAACCGGCGAAGACGCCGCGTCGTTATTGGTTGTTGCTCCGCGGGGGAAAAGCATAGCGTCACCCGGCTACTTGCAGACGCGAGTTCCGGCAAAACTGCAGACAAGAGAGGTTGTGTGTTGTGCGAGTGGCAGTCATCACTTCAAGGCGTGGCTGCGAGGGGCTTTGCGAGTCCGATTCTGCTTCTGTAAGTAAGGGGTTTTTCCCTTTAACTCGATGTTCGAGGATCTATCCAGCAGGACGTATTGGACCTCTTTTTGCCGCCGTCGTTGTGCTCGTAGGAGTGCTTTCCATGGCCGCCATATTTGGCGGATCCTAGTCCGTTTGCCCTAAATGCCGTATCGCGGCTGATTCAACGCCACGGACTGCCGCCTACTATCAACCGATTGCACGCCATTCTCAGGGACCGTCTGCGGAATAAGGTACTTGTAAACGAAACCTTTTATACCTATTAGCTGTTGCTCATGCGAGCGAGGTTGTGTTTGTGCTCATTTTGCGTGGGCGGATTGAGGCCCGCTTTGCTTGCTCATTACGGCTCTGTGTGGTGATCCGAGGCACGCGATGCCTTACGACGTTACGTTGCGAGCCTCCCAGTAATTGCATGTGCGCGAGCTTTATGTTGAACCGCCTAAATAGCTAAGAAACTCTTCGCATACGTTTTGTGAAGCGGTCTTGCTAGCTTTCAGTTCAGTAAATTAGTGTGCGAGGGCTTTGTGCCTTGCTTATCGGGTGTTAAACTAATTCAGCGACTGCCTGAGCGACGTAGCATTGGTTGGCATATATTCCAAATTCGCATACATTTGCGAGGCTATGTTAGCCCCTTTTTTTTGGCTGAATACTGCAGTTACGCTGCCCCCTTTGCCTAGTGAGTTAGGTCTTCAACTAATTCGTCGCACATCTGTGCGGCGCCGTGTTTTGCCAACAGCTACACTGCTCCCGTCGCCTTGCAGGCCGGCGCATGCTTTGTTATCGTGAACTAGCGCTCCCTTTTTTGGGGGCGCATGTTTCTAACTGTTCTTTATTATGTCAAGTGACGAACCCACTGCGGCCAGTCACGTATTGTGTTGTTCATTAGCATTAGCGCGTCCATCAGCTGATGCATAGTTAAGAAGTAACAAAAGTTTGGCGGCACGATTTGCTGCCCGAATGTAGAAATCGACCAATAGACGCATAGCTAATTGAGGGACGTATTATTCTTGTTCGCCTTGTGTATAGTCTGTTTCAGATAGCGCCCTTCAGTGTAAAGATTGGTGTACGACGGGACTTGAGAGATCGGAGCGTGCAGGTAGGTTTGGTCGTTGCGCAGCCGCGGCCAAAAGGTCCCAATATTGCAATCCCAGTTTTTTCAGTCACGAAATTGTTGTCCGAGCTTACAGCTCGCGAGTACCCTTATCGACGGAGTATCTCGAATACTTCGCCACCGTTGACCGTCCATGCCCGGTTATTCCGTCATATCTTTATTACAGGCTTGGTGGCGCCTTTATAATTTGGCGTACCCTGTATATGTCTTAGCACGCTTGCCCAGCGACGTACCGTTTGAACCACGCCCGACTCCCTGAGCGCTTCAGCCGAGGCCTTTAGTCTGTTTTAACGAATCTCAGGGCAAGTGTGCCAGTTTTCCAGGACTGATCCAGTCGTGCGATGCTCACCTTGGGTGGGTGTCGTTAAGTCGTTTTGATACCGTAACATTGTCTCTGAAACCCCGTTTCGCCACTATAGAGTTTTCATTTTGTCATGCCCACTGTCTTGGACTTAAAAATAAATGCCATTTTCGCAATCAACGTCTCAAAATACCTCAATAAAAAACCTCACGTTGGGAGGGTGTCATTAAGTCGTTTTTGATACCGTAACAGGCTAATTTTGGCGCTCCAACGTCTGGGGCCTGTTGTTGCGTGACAACGCCCGACCTCATTTTGGGTTTTTTTGCGTTGTGTGTCTTAATTTTGGCGACCCAATCGCGTGGGGGCATGTTTGTTTGTGTATGTTGGACTGTAGTAGTCTCGTTAAGCCAGCCATTGACCGTCTAATTTTTGGATTTGTTTCTTTTTTTTTTGGTGCTTGGTCTCTTTGCAAAGAATAGTGACAGATAGTCCCATTAAGCCATCGGTCGTACAAAAGGTGGTAAACCACTTTTTCCCGATTTTTCCCGTCCACCGTCTACGATTTGGTTCGGATATATGACTTAATTGACTTACCGAGCACGCACTAACGTTTTCCTTTTATACGACCTATAATACGAGTTGTTCCTTTTCCGTTTGTAAACATGGTGCTAAAACTACATATCGAACGTCTGATCCGCGCAGAGGCGGAATACGAGTTAAGAACCAGAGGCCATGATACTTTCGGCACGGTTACCTTGTTGCGATCCCAGTTACGTGACGTAATGAGAGAGGAGGGACGCGCAGATATGGCTACGCGACCGGCGTACCCGTATACCTTCGAGGAAGATTGCGCGGCCGTGACAACGTTGATTAGCGAATTAGAGGAAAAAATTCAAATATATTTAGCGAACCCAACTAAAGAAGTAGCGGCTACAATCGAAACGAAATTTTATCACGGAATGAACCGTCTTACGAATAGCTCAGCTATAACTGAGGAAGAGCGAGCGTTCAAACAAAAAGCATTCGCGGAATTATCACTCATACGTTCAACCTATGAAATTAATCAAGTAATGCTAGGGTCGTCTACGACTATAGCTGAGGAGGAAAGCTCCGTGTCGCTACCATCGACATCCGGAGTCGCACCTATTGTGACCGTCGCGACGACAACTACGACTACGACTTCGGCAACTATGTCGACTCCAAGTTTCGCCTCGCCTATGTCGCGCACGATTTCATTTAAGGCAACCCCTGTTTCGAAATGGAACATACAATTCTCAGGTGACCCGAAAGGCCTATCGGTCAACGCTTTCATTGAGCGTGTTAACGAACTCAGAGTGGCCAGAAACCTTACCGAAGAAGAGTTGTTTATGCAGGCCATCGATTTGTTTTCGGGCAACGCATTGCTATGGTATCGCGCTAATAGAGCGACCCCTAACACGTGGCAACAGTTAGTCGACTTATTGCGCTTAGGGCCGGTTGCAGAATGCAATGTTAAGTCTGGTGTTAGCTAACATCGCGTCAAAATGAACAAAATCGCATCAAATTTTGTTTACTAATGTATTAGTTACCATAAAGATTTGAGATTTGATTCGTTTTTGTTCACTTTGACGCGATGTTAGCTAACACCAGACTTAACATTGCTTTCTGCAACCGGCCCTTAGAGTTTCAGCCTACCAATTATGATGAACGTTTGTTGGACGAAATTAAACGTCGTACGCAAGGCCCTACGGAAACTATAGGCATTTATATCGCGATTATGCGCACAATGTTTTCGCGTTTGACTGAAGCGATTCCCGAGGAGAGACAGTTACGTATTGTGTTACATAATATTTCACCATTGTACCAGACTCAATTAGGATTGACGGAAGTCCAGTCGATTAACGAACTAGCGCTTTATGGACGAAGGATTGAAGAACGGCGTTACGCTATTGAGACTTACGTGCCGCCATCTAGAAAGAAGTCTGACTTAGAAACAGATTTGGCATATGTCGAGGTCGCGCCTGTCGCGGAAATGTACCCAGTCGATGCTGTCGAGACTCGTAACACTAATACTCCCGAACGGAGGAACAGAGAACCAGCACCCAAGTCAAGTATGCGGTGTTGGAACTGTAACGAACCCGGCCATAGAGCCAGTAGGTGTCCGCGACCCCGTGGCAAGAAGTTCTGCTACCGTTGTGGCAGACCTGAAGTGACCGTAAATACTTGTCCTCGTTGTCGATCAGGAAATAGGGGACAGGGAAACGATCCCGCGAGACGCTGAACTGTCGAGCAGTGTCCTCGCACGTGTTTAGCAATTCGACTAAATTTATGAAAGGACTTATCGAGGAGCGCTAGACCAAATTTAAGAAAAATAAAGTTATTCTGGACTACGTATTGGAAAGGTCATCTGATGACCGTCGACCGCACGTTACTGTTGAAGTCATGGGTTTCGAGTTGTTAGCTTTGTTAGACTCAGGAGCGAATCGAACGATCTTAGGAGCTAAGGGTTGGGACGTGTTGCGTACTGTAGGTTTGCACTAAATAAGAAGCTGAGACCCGTTTGCTCAGTGGCAAATGGACAGACCGTCACCAGTTTAGGTACCCTTTACTTACCTATCCGTCTAAACAGCAGAGTAGTAGCTATTGATGTGTTAATAGTTCCGGAGGTTCCGCACACCCTAATATTAGGTATAGACTTTTGGAAGTCCGTGGGAATAGTCCCAGACGTGTTTCGAGGGGAGTGGGAATCCTCAAAACCCGATTTAGCGGCCATTGACACTCCTAACGGTAATCTGCAGTCGAACTTCGAACAACGAACCCAATTAGACACTCTCGTAAACCGACATTTTACTATCGCTAAACCCGAACTCGGCTGCGCCAAGTACGTTAAACATAAAATCACTACTAATGCGGCACCGATTAAACAAAGGTACTACCCGGTCTCTTCCGCAATGCAGGTGCATATCGATGCTGAGTTGGACAGTATGCTTAAATCAGGCGTCGTGGAACGTTCTCGTTCAGCCTGGTCGAGCCCGATTTTATTAGTTAAGAAAAAATATGGAAACCTATCGTTTCTGCGTTGACTTTCGCAAATTAAATAGCGTCACCGAAAAGGACGCCTACCCGATACCGTACGTGTCGTCGATTTTGGACCGCTTACGCGATGCCCGGTTCATAACGTCGCTTGATATCAAATCCGCGTAGTGACAGATTGAAATGGAAGACCAATCTAAGGAACTAACGGCCTTTACAGTACCCGGGCGCGGTTTGTTTCAATTTGCTCGCATGCCGATTGGGCTTCATAACACGTCAGCGACTTGGCAACGTTTCGTCGACCATGTGTTGGGTCCCGAATTGGAACCTTACGTTTTTGTCTACTTAGACGACGTGGTTATTTGTACCCCGACTTTCGAAAAACACGCCGAGATTCTAGATGAAGTACTACAGCGACTAAGCGACGCTGGTTTAACATTGGGACGTGATAATGTAATTTTTGCCAACCGCAGTTACGGTACCTGGGCTATGTCGTCAACGCCCAAGGACTCTTAGTCGATCCCCATAAAGTATCGGCCATTCTTAACTTAGCGCAGCCTAGAAACATTTCAGAAATACGTCGTGTCGTCGGCATGGCATCGTGGTACCGACGCTTCATACCAAATTTCTCAGCCATTATCGCTCCGCTGACGTCACTGTTGAAGAAGTTTCAGAAGTTTGAGTGGACCGAGGCGTGCGAAGTCGCATTCGCGACCATTACAAATTGCCTAGTTTTGGCACCTATTTTGTCGTGTCCCGATTTTTCTCCCGTTTATCGTACAGACGGACGCCTCCAATGTTGGTATCGGCGCCGGGCCCGTGCTGACTCAAACCGTTGATGGCCAAGAACAGGTCATCTGTTACATCAGTCGAACTCTTACGAAGCCTGAACGTAATTTTTCGGTTACGGAACGCGAATGTTTGGCCGTCCTTTGGGCCATCGATAAGTTACGTCCGTATTTAGAAGGCACTTATTTCACGGTCATCACGGATCATCATTCACTTATCTGGCTAAATAACCTTAAGGAACCTACCGGGAGACTTGCCCGTTGGGCCGTCCGTATTCAGCAATACGACTTTACGATCAAACACCGGAAGGGAAAAGACCACGTTGTCCCGGATGCGCTATCCCGTGCTATACCCGAAATAGATGTAGTCTCGGTTATCAATTCTGGAGAACCCGAGGCCGGCGTTCAGGCGCCAGGTGATAGTCAAACTGACCCATGGTATAGGCGCATGTGTACGCGTGTCGTAGAGAAACCATTAAAGTACTCAGCGTGGAAACTGTCCCGAGGTAAACTATTTAAACACGTTAACGTAAAGTACCCCGAACAGGACGAAGGCACTAGTTGGAAGGAGGTAATTCCGAAGCCTCAACGTGCCGAGATTCTTCGTAAAAACCATGATGAACCTACCGAAGGCCATTTGGGCATCTATAAAACTTACGGTCGGATCGCTCAGCAGTATTACTGGCCTAAACTTAAGGCGGATGTGACCCGCTACGTCAACCGTTGCGGCCGGCTTAATGTGTCGTCACCCCGTGGTGGATAAACCGTGGCAAATATCTATCGACATTGTAGGGCCGTTGCCCCGTTCAAAGAAAGGCTACGTATATATTCTGTCCGTGGCTGACTACTTTACTAAATTTACCCTTTTCTTCCAGTTGCGTGCCGCCACCGCGACCGCGGTGACTCAGAAAATTGAGAACGAAGTTTTCTTGCTCTTTGGAGCCCCTCAGTCTGGCGACGAAATTACGTACTTTCCGATGCGGCTAAATATTTTAACACCAAGTTGGCTCCAAAATTTGTAGGGCCGTTCTATGTTAGTCGACAAGTTTCGCTTGCCACCTACGAGTTGTCCGACAAGACCGGTGCTCCAAAAGGCACGTGGCACGCGAAAGACCTTAAACCCAACCCCACGGACGCTTAGCCTGCTAGCGCCCGTTTTCCTTTACCCCCCCCCCCCCCCCGCCTAAGGCCTCTGATGGCCCTACCTTCGGCTTCGAGCCGTACCTTCGGTAGTTCCAAACTCTTCTGTGAGCGTTGTGGAAACCCCACAATGCGCCGATCCCGCCGTGACGCGCAACGTGCCCTCTTCATATGGTTTGTGGGACAGGTCATGAGGGACTCCTCTCTTACCCTCCCCGCCTCCCAAACTTTTTCTCCCTGTGTTCTATTGAAACGGTTGGTCGGAAGTGCCCACAGGTGTAAGACCCATTTTACCCGATTTTGTGACGAATTTTTCCCTGTGTTCTATTAGAATGGTTGGTCGGAAGTGTGCATGGGAGTAAGACATTTTTATTGACCCGATTTTGACGAGCGCTTGTTGCGAATTTTTAGCGGTTTTTGCGTAAAACCCCAAATCCTTCTTCTCTATATTCTATATTTACCTTTCTTTTCCTCTTATCACTAATATCTACCGTGTCCCGGCGACAACTACCCAACCCCTTTGTTTTCTTTCTTTTTCCACCCTCCAAAATCGCACTGTTAGGCGACCGTCATGGACCCGGTGTTAAGGTCTAGACGGCGTTTCGTGGCCGTCGCCGCAGTGCGTGCCACACCCGTTTCGGGTCTGGTCGGTTACCCTTTTTTTTGTTGTTTTGGTGGTCGTTTATCGACGTGGTTTTGTTAACCGTTGTTGTGGCACTCCTATTTTGGGAGGGGCAGTCGAGCCGGATCGGCAAGACTGTCCTTAGTCTGCCTAGTTTTTGCCCGTTTGGTTCCCCGAGGGAGCCAGACACGAATCGTTTTGTGGACCCCTGGCGGAGTACCACACCTTTGGGACAGCTAGTTTTTTGTCGCCCGTCTTCCGTGGTCCGGGGAGTGAGGGCTAGCCATCAGCAAACCGCCAGGTCCTACCCAAATTTCCGTATTTCTACTGGCGTATCCAGGCTTTCTTTTTCCTCTTCTTTCTTCCCACCTTTGTACCTTATCTGGTGGCCAGTGTGCATAATCCCTTTGGGGATACAGCTATCGTATGAGCGTTTTCGGTCGTTTGAGTTCTCTTGCCGCAGCCGCCAAAATGTCTCGTTGTTTTGTAAGAGACTTCGGGAAACTCTCTTTCACGTAAGGGGAGTGTTAAGCCATTTTGCAGCCTTAGATAATCAAGTAGCGTAGCTAAACCTTCAGCACAGTCTGTCTGTATCTCAAATCGGAGGTCAGCACTTTCAATTTCATTTAGCAAATATTCACAAATACCAGCTCTGCTCTTTCCCATTCAAATCCGAACACCCTGTGTAAGGGCGTAGCGGTCTCGCTGCAACCATTTTCAGTTCACCCTTTATATAACGCGTGCCCATCTAAGGCGCGAGGAACTGGCTTGAACCGGCGAAGACGCCGCGTCGTTATTGGTTGTTTCTCCGCGGGGGAAAAGCATAGCGTCACCCGGCTACTTGCAGACGCGAGTTCTGGCAAAACTGCAGACAAGAGAGGTTGTGTGTTGTGCGAGTCGCAGTCATCACTTCAAGGCTTGGGTGCGACGGGTTTTGCGAGTCCGATTCTGCTTCTATAAGTAAGGGGTCTTCCCCTTTAACTCGATGCTCGAGGATCTATCCAGCAGGACGTATTGGACCTCTTTTTGCCGCCGTCGCTGTGCTCGTAGGAGTGCTTTCCATGGCCGCCATATTTGGCGGATCCTAGTCCGTTTGCCCCAAATGCCGTATCGCGGCTGATTCAACGCCACGGACTGCCGCCTACTATCAACCAATTGCACGCCATTCTCAGGGACCGTCTGCGGAATAAGGTACTTGTAAACGAAACCTTTTATACCTATTAGCTGTTGCTCATGCGAGCGAGGTTGTGTTTGTGCTCATTTTGCGTGGGCAGATTGAGGCCCGCTTTGCTTGCTCATTACGGCTCTGTGTGGTGATCCGAGGCACGCGATGCCTTACGACGTTACGTTGCGAGCCTCCCAGTAATTGCATGTGCGCGAGCTTTATGTTGAACCGCCTAAATAGCTAAGAAACTCTTCGCATACGTTTTGTGAAGCGGTCTTGCTAGCTTTCAGTTCAGTAAATTAGTGTGCGAGGGCTTTGTGCCTTGCTTATCGGGTGTTAAACTAATTCAGCGACTGCCTGAGCGACGTAGCATTGGTTGGCATATATTCCAAATTCGCATACATTTGCGAGGCTATGTTAGCCCCTTTTTTTTGGCTGAATACTGCAGTTACGCTGCCCCCTTTGCCTAGTGAGTTAGGTCTTCAACTAATTCGTCGCACATCTGTGCGGCGCCGTGTTTTGCCAACAGCTACACTGCTCCCGTCGCCTTGCAGGCCGGCGCATGCTTTGTTATCGTGAACTAGCGCTCCCTTTTTTGGGGGCGCATGTTTCTAACTGTTCTTTATTATGTCAAGTGACGAACCCACTGCGGCCAGTCACGTATTGTGTTGTTCATTAGCATTAGCGCGTCCATCAGCTTATGCATAGTTAAGAAGTAACATAAGTTTGGCGGCACGATTTGCTGCCCGAATGTAGAAATCGACCAATAGACGCATATCTAATTAAGGGACGTATTATTCTTGTTCGCCTTGTGCATGCTCTGTTTCAGATAGCGCCGTTCAGTGTAAAGATTGGTGTACGACGGGACTTGAGAGATCGGAGCGTGCAGGTAGGTTTGGTCGTTGCGCAGCCGCGGCCAAAAGGACCCAATATTGCAATCCCAGTATTTTCAGTCACGAAATTGTTGTCCGAGCTTACAGCTCTCGAGTACCCTTATCGACGGAGTATCTCGAATACTTCGCCACCGTTGACCGTCCATGCCCGGTTATTCGGTCACACCTTTACTACAGGCTTGGTGGCGCCCTTATAATTTTGACGTATCCTGTATATGTCTTAGCACGCTTGCCCAGCGAGGTACCGTTTGAACCACGCCCGACTCCCTGCGCGCTTCAGCCGAGGCCTTTAGTCTGTTTTAACGAATCTCAGGGCAAGTGTGCCAGTTTTCCAGGACTGATCCAGTCGTGCGATGCTCACCTTGGGTGGGTGTCGTTAAGTCGTTTTGATACCGTAACATTGTGTCTGAAACCCCGTTTCGCCACTATAGAGTTTTCATTTTGTCATGCCCACTGTCTTGGACTTAAAAATAAATGCCATTTTCGCAATAAACGTCCCAAAAAACCTCAGTAACGACACCCATATCGATTTTTAGGTTTATTTACCCCATTTCGCCTCCTAAGGGGTTGATTTTCGGAAAATCACGAAATACATGTTTGTTTATTTGTTTAAGGCGTACTCCTACGAAGATTCAAGTCGAATTGTCTATTTAATATTATTTTTCCATATAAAATTGGAACCCTCATTTTACCCCTTTAGGGGTTGAATTTCGAAATATCCTTCCTTATTCTTTGTATACATCATAGCTGTGACCTACCCGGCATTTCCCGGGCATAATATTACGTGAACCTATGCGTGCATGTTTTGAAACATGACTTTTCCATTTTTCTATTCCGATTTTTCCATCCTGAAAAAAAATCGATGTTTCCTAATTTTCCGAGTTTTCCACTTCGATTTTCCCATTTTTCTGTACGAAAATCCATTCAGAAACGAAAACATACGCAATCCCATACAAAAATACAATACAAAATCATCTTTTTGATTTTCCGACTTTTCCGGAGGATTTTCCCAAAATTTTCTTTCATTCAATTCAATTCAATGTAATTTCAATTTATTTCTAAGACTGTACGGTAAGTACATGGAAAGCGTCATCAAACACAATAAAAACAAAATTTTCACTGTTTACAAATGTTGGTACATATAAAGTAAAATATCACAGTCTCATATACAATTGCTACCAAAAAAATATCACAGTAATTACATAGCAAAAATATGTATTAGAAGTAATCATTTACAGAATCATAATTTTTTTTTTATAAGGAACTCTTTCAGGCGGGTCTTAAAAATGTTCAAAGAATTACTCTCTTTACTACATGTAGGGAGGAGATTAAATGTTCTTTGTGAAGCACATTTAGGTGCCTTATACGTAGTTAAGTAGCGTGCAAAAGGTACATGAAGATTGTCTCTTGCTCTTGTGTTAATATTATGTATATCCTTGTTTTTTACAGAATTATTTTTGTTTATGTACGCATAAACACATAATTCGAACAAGTATAGGCAAGGGAGCGTTAATAACTTATATTTCTTAAAATATTAATACAGCTGGTAGTACTAGTTACGCCTTCAATGCACCCTATGATGCGCTTTTGAGCTAAAAAACGTTACCTGAATGTGTGGACCACCCTCAGAAACAGATACCATACCTAATACGCGATTCAACATGAGCGTAATATAACATTATTAACTGATTTTAATTAAGTAATGAGCGTAGGCTTCTCAACAAAAAAGTTAACGAGTTTAGCTTCGAAGTGAGCTGACGACAATGCCATTTCCAGTTTAAGCAGTGATCAACGTTTAAAGCCTAAGAATTTTATGTTATGTAGCGGTATCATTGACCGTGAGTTTTAAAGGTTCACAATTTTTTGGACGATTTTGAAACTTTAAATAGACTGTTTTCTCAGCGTTAAAGTATATCGAATTTTTGCTGAACCATGTGCTAATCCACGATAGGACTTTGTTACATTTTGCCTCAAGTGTTATATTAGGGCTTTCATGGACAACAATAGATGGGTCATCAGCATAGATGGTAAGACGTGCATCTGTAGTCAGTGTTAAGAGTATTGATATAAAGAATAAACGGGATTGGTCCCAAGATAGACCCTTGGGGAACTCCAAGTCCTATATTCATACATTTTGAGTTTATTTTCTGTGTCATGCCATTGCTATTATTAGAAATACAAACATATTGTCTGCGATTTTGTAAAAGTGAGTGTATCCAATTAATTGAAACACCAACTACACCATATCCAGCCATTTTAGTTAACAGTTTTTCAACAACACAATCAAAAGCTCTAGAGAGGTCACAGATTATTCCAACAGGATTCATGCCTTTTTCTAATAAGGATGTGATATTTTCATAAAATGCATGAATTGCTGATTGGGTTGATCTGCCAACCCTAAAACCATGTTGATTTTCAGACAGAATATTATTAATATCTAAGAAACACAAGAGCCTGTCTAGAAACGTGTATTCAAATATTTTTGAAAATACTGAGTTCAATCTTATGGGTCTGTAGTTCTCAAGCATTTCAGGATCACCCTTTTTATGCACCGGTATTACTTTACCGACTCTCAGATCGTCTGGAAAAGTCCCCGTACAAAAGGATAGATTAACAAGGTACGTTGGAGGTTTTATTATAGTATATAATACCCGTTTTATTAAAAAAAACAGGTATGTCATCTGGACCTGATGAATATTTAATTTTTGACTTTTTGCTAAGCAATTTCGCTAGTTCAGTTTCTGTAAATGGACAGATCCTGAAAGTTGCTTGAGAACCATTTGCTTCCCTCCCATCATTACAGTGGTTTTTGTTCGTTTGAGGAATGCGAGAGACCACATCTATAGCTGCCGTAATGAAGAAATTATTAAAAGTATATTAGAAATGACTTTTGTGTCCTCGATAAGTAAGCCATTATTTTTGATAGAAATATTATAATGCTTTTTGTTAGTGTTGGCCATATCAGAAATCACTCTCCAAGCGCTTTTTCTAGGATTTTCTGCATTAATCATCTTATTCTGAAAAAATGATTTCTTTTTGTTATTTACTAGATTATTATGACGTTTTTTTGGCTAATATATAGCTGGTTCTCAGTTCTGGATACACGCGGCTTAAGGCATATAGGTCTTTTAACTTTGTATTTGACACTCTGACCTCATCTTCTATCCATTTCTTACCAACTATGTTATTACGTTTATAACATTTTCGTAGAGGAAAGTAGACATTAAAGTGGAATAAAAATATTTCATAATAGCTATTTATGCAACAAGTGCTAAAAGTCAACGTTTATGCACGAGACATGAAGATTATGAAACGAAGCCGAGAGACATGAAGATTATGAAACGAAGCCGAAGGCTGAGTTTCATAACATGTCTCGTGCATAAACGACTTGTAGCACACGTTGCATACAATATTTTATCTACGACCTTAATTTTACCGTTATTAATCCATAAATATCGATTTAACAAAAGTTTGCATCTGCGACACTTTTAATTTATGTCATAATAAACAGTAGGCCACGCCGTATGAGTTACGAGTTACGAAATGTAATTATCTGACTGTATTCATTACATACCTAATGCTTTAATCATTTCAAAAACACTTTACCTGTAACGCAAGAAGCAACTAGAATAACTTTACAACTTCACTTCGAAATTGTAGTTTTATAACCTCACTTCACTTTTAGCCCATGCGCTAAAAGTAAACAGCTGATTTCTTTAACCACGGTAAACTATAAAACGTCACTTTTAGTGAAACAAGCTAGCGCTAAAAAGCCTACTTTTAGTAGTGGTCGTAGATAAAAATAATTAAATGCTGTATTCATGTGTGTAATATTGTAAAGATTAGTCCAATCTTCCGTTGAGATGTCAGATTCAAATTTGCATAATGCGCTTTGAATAAAACTTCTCTTTACACACGAGATAAGCTTATTCGCATTTTTCTTACCAGAGATAAATTCGAGAAGTACAGTTTTGTGGTCAGAAATAACATTGTCAACAGTGCAGGACGTGCCATCAAAACCAAAATTACTGTAGATGTGATCGGTAGTTTTAATACTGGTATCCGTTACTCTGGTGGGCCAACCTACAACTTTCAACAGATTAAAACTGGATAAAGCATTTAATAGCTTGTTGAAATCGACGTTCTGTAGCGTGTTTTATTCATCAAATTTAAAACGCAGTCCATGGGAGCAAGCGAGAGATTTTTCTAAATAATTTCTTTCTATCGCAGTATTTCGCCTTCAAGCTGGACCGCCCGTCGGGGCACGCGAGACCGTTTGTTGTTGTCTGCTGACTGATTGGCTGCAGGTGGTGAGGCCAAAGAACGTGTTTGGCGGGAACAGCGTTGGCTTGAGTTAGTTAGTTGCCGGCCGTGATTGTAAGCGCTTCGAGAGCTTGGTTTTGGTGTACCGCCCCGCGCATTCGCGCGCTGTGGCGGCCAGTGAATGTGCTGATACAGCGAGGTGTGGCTTTGTTTTTCGAGGAGTTCATTACTGGCCGGCTTAGAGTAGAGTTGGGGTGGTTTGTGCGTGTCCTTTTGTTGATTTTGATGACCTTCTGTTTTGCAAATTTCCGACGGCTTGTTGGGCCATTCTTCTCCGCTACATTGGGGGATCCAGTTTTTTAGAACGGACACATATACAGGTCTCGACAGTTTTCGGTTGTTTCCTATGAGAATTCCGTATCTGGGATCATTGGACTTCGCACAGCCCACGCTTCAGGTCACGACACGTCTTCTTTTACGGCGGGCGCCTGACGATAATCGACGCAGCCAGGCAAAGCTAACCAATCAAGGTAGTGTGCGCTATTTTTAATTAATCATTTATGTTACATGCCAGCCACCAGCGAAGGATGTTTGTAAATATTCATTCATGTTAAATGCCAGCCTACAGCTCAGGCTATTTTTAATTAATCATTCATGTTACATGCCAGCCGCCAGCGTAGGCTGTTTATAAATATTCATTCATGTTAAATGCCAGCCGACAGCTTAAGCTATTTTTAATTAATAATTCATATTACATGCAAGCCGCCAGCGTGGGTCGCTTGCAAACGATAATTCATGCGCTTAATCACCAGTCGCTCGCTTGGGCTGTGCGTAAACTCTAACAAACGCTCTTCAAGGCAAGTGCAAGCCACCCGCGTTGGGGCAGTGCACCAATTGTTACAATTCCCGCAATATTTGTGCGTTGCTTGATGATTTTTCCTACCGGCCTGTGCACGCTTATTTACAGGTTAAATTATACACTGTGTCAGATTTATGTACGGTGGTGCCTGGAAGGAGTTTTTATGCGTCGCAGGTAAGTCAATGCGCTCGTCGCCGCAGTGTTGGGAGTCGTGAGGCTGTACACACCGATTCCATTCCCGTTTAGCTTTAGATTTCGCCAAGGTGTAAAGTCTAAACGTAGCCTAATTGATTTCCCGGTATCACTGTGGGTCTATCTTCGCATTTTCGTTCTTATTGTTAAATCCGGGTGGCGCTCAATTAATTTTGTCATGGTTTACCGTCAGTTAGGCCGTTGCCCGTAGGTAATTTCGTGTAGGGCCACCCCTCGCTGCACTGATGTTTAGC
Source organism: Agriotes lineatus (assembly GCA_940337035.1). Classification (NCBI taxonomy): domain Eukaryota; kingdom Metazoa; phylum Arthropoda; class Insecta; order Coleoptera; family Elateridae; genus Agriotes; species Agriotes lineatus. The sequence goes on from CALNHX010011766.1 coordinate 18,752, forward strand.
CGGCATATCTTGTTACGGACAGGACAGCGGTCCTAGGTGAGTCATTGTCTCGATTGTAAGAAATATCAACAGCGCTGGCCTTCTAGCTTTTACGCGACTTTTTGTGTGAGCCGGTGCGGTGTCGTAAAAGTCGTTTTAGAGTCAATTTGGTCTGTAACAACTTTACTTGAGAACATTGAAATTGATCGTAATTTTTCCAGAAAGATACTATGGCCAGACGAATGCATGTTTACCAGAAATGGAGTTTTTAATTTACATAATTTACATTTATGGTGTAATGAAAATCCTCATGCTGTATTGGAGAGAAAACATCAAGTTAGATTTAGTGTAACGTTTGGGCAGGTATTTTAGACGACAGGATAATAGAACCACTTGTTCTCCCCAACAGGATCAACGCAAACAGCTACTTATTCTATCTTAATAATGATTTGGTTGATCTTTTAGAATATGTACCATTGGACAAAGAGCTTCAGTGTTGTACCGATATGGTGGTGGCTCATTCCATTATGGAATGCAAGTGCGAATATGGTTAAATGAACATTTCCCAAGAAGATGGATAGGTCGCGCTGGTCAAATAGCATGGCCAGCCAGATCGTTAGATTCCACTGGATTTCTTCCTCTGGGGATACATAAAAGGAAAAGTGTACCAAACTCCAGTTACAACTGTTGAACAGCTCGAAAAGCGAATTCAACGAGCTTTTAATTCGGTTTCTCGAGAAAGTATTCCACAAACAACTAGATCTTGCCTCAGTCAAGACGGTGGACACTTTCAACATATCTAAAGAAAACTTTTATTGTTTTTCTTAATTTGCACTTTAAATAATATTCTAGTAAAAGATGTAATTGCAGTTGTTGTACTGTTCATATCATTAAATGACGACTAGGCATTGCATAAGGTGTAAATTGCAAATGTTGTAGTGTTGCCATGTTGGCTACGGTATAAACGAGATTTTACAACAACGGACAGCACTTAAAACAGGTTGGTTTACGTTGGCAGGACACGATAGTAAAGCCCCCGATCGTCCTCGGCTAGCTTACGGGAGGATGTGGTACACGTTACTCGTGAAGTCCGGTCCTGTCTTAGACAAAAAATTGTGAAGAAATGTCAAGGTACCAGTGTGAAATTCAATCCGTACCTGTATGGATCTCCTTCATTTTTGGCCGAAGCAGCGGGCCTGTTATAATATACTTATGCAGAGGCTTAACTGATTGTCAACCAAAGACCTAATTGCTTTAGCTATTGGAGTTCAACTTTTATTTATTTTTTTTTACAATTATCCAATCCATTGCTAATCACAACTTTTGAATTTAACGCTCCCAAAGGATGTCTTCTCCTACTGCTTAAATATATTGTACATTTACTCAAAAAACCCAAATATGTAGCTTACAAATGAGGTTTATTATCCGTTGATATGACTGAGGTTGCATAACAGGAAATATATAGTGTAAATACAAATGTGCAACCCATAAACCAATGTATAAAATTCCTATACCCTAATAGGTCGAGTAAACAACGGAGCAAAAATACAGGGTGATTCATAACTGGTTGAACAAAATGAACAGACGTTTACAGCATCATGTTCTGGTTAAAAAAGCGAAATCAATTTTTTGCAGATCGGGTTTTGTTTCCGAGTTATTAGACCTCAAAGTTTCCGGTTACGATTTTAATTTTTAACTTTAATAACACCGGGCCATGATTTATGTGACATAAAAAGTTGAAGTTGACATTTAATAAACTTTTATTTGAAATCGGCCTTAAAGTACCTCGAAATCGTCATTAAAATACAAGAAATCGGCATTAAAGTAATGCATCGTTTTACGACTGTTTTGTAGGTGGTGAGGCGACAGATAAACGTCAAACGATGTTAATATAACCTACAAATGTTGGTTTAAATGTTGTAATTTCACGATTTGTCGATTTCAAATAAAACATAATGTACTTCTCGGCGCAGAAGTGTTTTTTATCTCTCCTGTGGTTTATTTGGCTTGATCCTACGGGCCTCGGCAACTAAAACCACATTCTTGATAAAAAGCTAAACTTCAGTGCCTTGGTATACAAACTACTAATTTATGTCGCATAAATCATGGCCTAGTATTATTAAAGTTAAAAATTAAAATCTTAACCGGAAACAAAACCCGATCGGCAAAAATTTTATTTCGCATTTTTTAACCAGAACATGATGCTGTAAACGCCTGTTCATTTTGTTCAACCAGTTATGGATTACCCTGTATATCTAATAGATATGACCCCCAGTAAAAACAGATAGAGTTCAACTAAAAATTGTTAACCTGCCGTGTACAAATCAAAACAACTAAGTTCGAGCGTACAACGTTGAAATGCCTTCGTACACAGAACAAATCTTATTAAATGTCGATAAAATAATATATAGGTCATACATATAGTGATATTACGAATTATATAACTGTGCAAGGAGCACTGGAAAGTTGAAACAACAACGTTAAATAACGTTAAACCAAGTTAGTTGCTCGTTAACTGAGCACCTCTTGATTTAGGCACGTGACAGGAAATTCACCTTTTGGTAAACACTTTAGTATGTAATAGCGGGTACTTTTAACCTAGGAAAAGTTGACCATCAAGGAGTTTGATGTGACCCAAATTCGTCTTTGGCAATATTAGTTGAAAAAAGATCAGCGAAATATAAATCGTTCTTCTATCCGTATAAAATGATTAATAGCCAATATCGATTCAACACGAGAACTTGATCCACACAAAAATCCAACAGCAGCTTGGAAAATTTTGAAGGGATATCCGAGGCTACATCTGTACTCACAAATTTGCGTCTGTTGTTGCTTCTGCAATCGGTCTGCGACTTGCACAAATTAGATTAAGGATCACTCAAACTTGGGTCACTCCGAGAGCTTATAAGCGCCCAAGGCGAGGGTCTCACAAAAAATGTCTTTATTAATAAAGCTCTCGGCAACAAGTAACGACCGGCGCTTTGTCTACCCTTTCTCTTTTTAAATTTGGCGTTCACATTTTTGCAACTCCTTTTAGCCTCACAGCGCTCTGTCGCTGTTATAACATGAAACATTTTGAAATGCGCGCTGGTTTCTGCGATTTGGGCACCGAGACGCTTACACAGCAAATTCCGACAAAGGCTCACATATGACTTTACCAACATATCGCATCTCGTCACGGGGGCGAACGTTCGGTTGGAGCCTAACAGCTATTGAAATCAAACGCAACTCGAAACCACACGTGCTGCAACTGCAAACACCCTGGACTTGAAATATTTAAAATCGAATTTTTTAAATACGATATGAAGCAACGCTGCGTATTTAATAAGCGCTAAGGGGCCAACTGGCCCAGAATGCTCGGGGGCAAAATCGTTTCAAATTAAGAATTTACATAACATTCTAACATATGGTCTTAATCAATTGCAGTATTGATTGATGTATTTTGTAAAGACTCCAGAATTTTTCGGTAGTTTTTGAAATTATACTGGTGGCATTTAGATGGTCATTCCATCGTTGTTGGAAGAGCCGACAGAGAGAGAGTATGGCTCTCATACAGGGTAGAATGGATCGGTTTTCTGAAGAAGATATAGAGCATAAAACTTATTCTAGGTATAAATACTACATAAACAGTTTTTCTAGTTATTCAGACATTACTTGTCATCATTGTACTTACAGGGTACAAAGTTGACAACGCCGACGCAGGGAATCTCGAACATTCCTCAACCGTTGAGGATCTCTCTGTAACTGCTTAATTTATTCTATAAGCTAAGTCATCCCTGTCTTAAATTTCCGTTGCATAAACTTTTTCTTTTAATGAACCCCACAAGAAAAAATCTAGTAGAGTAATATCAGGTGAACGAGCCATGTTGCTGGACTCCCTCTTCCAATCTAGCGTTGTGGAAAGTTATTATTTATCCAATCATTAACCTGACGTGAATTGTGCAACGGCGTTCCGTCATGCTGGTACTGCATTAACCTTCGCATATCAAGGGGTACATCTTCTAATGATTCCGGTAAGTTATTATCTAAGAAGTCGAATAACATGGCACCATTAAACCGATGTGTTCATACATACGGTCCGATAACATGATCGCCTACAATACCAACCCAAACGTTAACAGCACGATATTATACACTGTGGTTAACACTGAAGTGTTGTTGAAAAGCAGCTTTCTATGTAGCATGAGAACTTGCCTATAAATTCTCGACTTTTTCCTTCCTATCGTTAGAAATGCTTCGCTTTTGGCGTGGTTTATACGTTAAGTTACCGTGCTCTTTTGCTTTTTCTCCTAATGAAGCCCCTTACGAAAATGGGAAAATGTTGATTTTTTCGATCTCAATAATGACACCGTCCAATCCCGGAGGTTACATAATGACAATGGACGTGAAAGCCTCCAAAAGCAAACACGTTTGTACTTGAAAGTCAAGCTTGACAGCTTGATTTTTACGTGACTTATAGTTGCATTCATAAATTAGGAACTATGCAGTAGCCATACTAAATGAAAGTTTTGATCATGTTATAGTTGTATCCAATGCATGAGAGAATCCAATACCCGTCGTCGAGATCGTGTAACTTGCATGGCAGATTTAGTTTCTGCCAGTGATATTAAGTTCTACAAGCTGCATTTGCAAGCCTTCTTTTTGTTTCTGGAATATCAATATTTATTACACACAAATAACTTTTCTTCTTCATAAACTTCTTCGTTTTACATTAGGTCAGTCGGTCAGTGGCCTGTTTAGTTCCACAAAGTTTGCTTCTATGAGCCTTCTTTACTCGTAAGTCGGGTAGGTGGCTAGCCTTACCCGTCGAAATCGAGGAAGAGTTCCCGTGTTATAGGGTAACGACACCACAGGTGTTAGCTTAGTAGCCGGGGAGAGAACAATTTTTAAAATTCTTGTAGAGTCGCCGGGAATAGAACCCGGGCCGGCCGCCTGAGAGTCAAACATTTGCTCGCGGGACCATCCGCTCACTAAGTGACTTTTGTTTACCATAACTCAACTAGCGAGTTTTGGTTTACGCAATAATGTTTAATGTAATATGTGTTCAGATGTCACCTGGCAACCGAAGAAATTAAAATATACAGGTATTGTGATTGAAAAAAAGAATTGGTTTTGATGCTTCTGAGTTTATTGAGAGGTGTGGATAAAATGTTGTACAGCAAGCGTAGTGTTAGGAGGTATTACCCAGACGAGAAAATTAGTTCACACGGCGTACGGCCTCGTGGGCCTCAATTTTTCTCAAGTGGGTAATATGCGCATGACACCACTTTTATAATAAATAACTAATAATTTTTGCTGTGCAATGTATTAGTTTACCAAGAATAAAATTTGTTTACTTTGCAAATACATGTTAATGTACTGTGTAGTTAATTACAAGCCTATTTTTTTTAGTTTTTCTCATACACTCTTGTGTTCCCATCTCGAGGACAGGCTTTCGCCTTTTAAAGCCGTTTTCAGGAATAGCACATGCTTAATTATTAAGAGAATCTTGGAGCTATCTCGGTTGGTTGTGTATTTAATAAGCACCAGTTTTTGCACAGTCCATCATTTCTGACTATTTACCATCGGTGTTTTCATGACAGTAAGCGGAATTTACCAGTTGCTCTAATTACGACGACAGCAAAATTACTAACCGATCTAAAAACTGAACAGCAAAAATACTTACCGACGCCTTTTTAAAAAACAATCAGAGTTAGTCTTACATGCACAATTTTATCAAATTTTATTTAACAAATAACAAATTGGTTACGTAGGGATGTGTGCCATATCACTTTGATCATTTCGATGCACTTCGGTCGTTTTCATTTCTCAGTAAATAATTTATATTTTTTGTATAATTTTAATTCCCATCGTGCAAAAATGTTATAAGCACGCCGAACGTTAAGGGTTACTGTTCTCAGACAATAATTGGAGTTGTCGCTTCGCCTCTCCTTCAGACAATTGACTTCGAACGGTAAAAATTCTTTACCGTTCTCCATACTTAATATACTATTTTGCGTTCGAACGCAATGCTTTAAGATTAGGTAAAACATTATAAAGGATATAGCTTTTCTACCATAATATAGCTTACAGCTGCTTATTTTCAATGTTTACAGTATTATCAAGTGGTTTACTTTAAATACCCAATTATTATTCAAACGGTGTTGTTGCCTTGAACGACTTTTTTCATGATAAAATATCATTTTAAACGACCTTTGAAGTAAATTGCCCTATTTAAGGTTTTAGTGGAAATTCTTGTTTATTTGTATATTTTACAACCATGAATTTCTACGTTCTTGGTTATTGGAGCACACTAGCCCTTTTTTTAATTATGGTCGAAAATTCGTTTGAAAGTTAGTAACATCAGAAACATTTGATTAAACAGTTTTTGATAAACTCATTTTGTTAACATATTTTAATAGTGTTTTTTTAATAGACGAGGTGCAAAATACAACAGTGAAAAAAGTTGTTCCATCCAACCACAAAGAGGAAAGAAATCCCATCTTATCGATAGTGCATGACCTTCTGAAAATTCCTACACAACTGTTTGCTGAAACAAGAGATCCCAGCTCTTCAACTGCCGATATGTGCACGATGTGCGCAGATTCATTTAAATATATGTTGTATGGTAGCAGTCACATGAGCCGGAACCATTTAAAGCAAATGATTGCTTTTTCTTGTACGCTCCTCAATATTGGCCCAAAGAAAATTTGCAACGATATTAGTGAGTTAAATATTGTAAGTTTTGAAAGGTAATGTGTAATATAATTAATTTGATATGCGATTCTAGACCTGTTTTTTTTTCATTTTTGGCCAAGACAGATAATCATTGTAACTATAGTAACCAAACCATTCACATCCGTGGAATTCCTAATAAAAATGTTACTAAATTAAAATTAAAGGTCGGAGATATTAGGCATTGGTACACTATTAAATAACAAAGGCAAAGAAGGCAGTCTTTGTCACTTTATAAAAAAAACTAGCAAGCTGCCCGTTCTTAGTACGGATAGTTTTTTCTTAAATCTTAACTTAACTCTAGAGTTCTCCTCTCCTCGCTCACATAATACGTTAAACAAACAAACGCTGCAAAACAATATTGTAGATAAAAGGGAAATAATATTCTTTCGAAAAAAGTTCTCAATCTCAATGCTTCACATACCCCCTGGAAATGTGTATGTAGTTGTTGTTACCTTTGCATAAATGATAAAACTACGGCTGTAGTATAACAATGAAAACAAATTTAAAAAAATATATGTACAAATTAAATATTCATAAACTATAGCAAGATACCCGTTTCCACCACTTGGAGGTGGAATTTCGCAAATCCTCATTTTATTCTAATCTGGACACACAGCGAAAAAATCAATAACTTTAACCTCATCCATTTTTTACTTTTAGTCCCTTTTTATCGCTTTAGTGGTGACATTTAAAACACCTTTCAATCTTTTTAAAGATTTGAAAAAGACGTATGACAAAAAATGTTGGTCTGATTTTAAACTCAGGAGATACAATTGGTTCTATTCACTACGAATGCAATTCTCAGCTTTAGAGGTTGATAGGGGCAAAATCTTGAAATACATTTTTAGACATTGTATTGAAGACCTTTGTAAGTAAACACTAAATCTGTATCTTGTCGGATTTAAAAGATATTGAGGAATTTACGAAAACACCGTTTCCCCCTTTCCACTCTATTAAGGGTGGAATTTCGAAAAATTCTTTCTACCTCATTTTATTCCGAAGTAGGCCCACAGCGACAACAATCAAAAATTTTAACCCACTACCCTTTACAGTTTTCCTCGTTTTACTACTTTAAGGATGAAATTTCAAAAAACCCTTAAACCTCTTTCTAAATATTTTAAAAAGACATTTATTTGTCAAAAAGAATTCTAATTCAACAAACACAGAAGATATGAAGAGTTTTATAATTCACCCCGAATGCATATTTACACCTTTAGGGGTTGATTAGGGCAAAATCCTGAAATACGTTTCTAGGCATTTCCATTAACAATCATTGCAAGTACACCAAATCGATATCTTCTCGGGTTAGGAGATATTTAATAATTCAAGGAAACACAGTTTCCCCCTTTTACCCCTTAGGGGTGAAATTCGAAAAATCCTTTCCACCTCCTTTTGTTCTGAAAAGAACCAACAGAGAAAAAAATATTTTTTAACCCCCTGCCCTTTTTTAGTTTTTCCTTCTTACCACTTTAAGGGTGACATTTCAAATAATATCTTTTTAGCACTACCTTACGTAACAAATTGAACATTCCACTTAAATTTCAAGTTCCTAGTACTAGTGGTTACGGCTCTGCGTTGATTAGACAGGGTTTTGACTTTCGTTTATAGGTATATGTATAGATGGCCTATGTAATGTTTCAGCGACGTCATAATCCTTCAAGGAATTTCGGGGATGATCGATTGAATGGTAAGCAGGTAGGTAAGAGCCTGCTAAGTTCCACTGTTAACCCCACAGATACGCCCACATAATAGTGCGCATGTATACCAAAATTCAAATCGGTATCTTTACATTTGTGGAAATTAACATAAAAAGACAAAATAAAAACATTTAACTTCAAGGTCCTATATCTTCTTACTGTACTGACTTTGTACTAAGATATATTAGGTTTAATCGATTTATTATAACCTAAGGAATCTATGACTATGTATATGTTTAAGTACAATTAATTTTTTAACTTACTATGTTATTTTTTTATTTAGCTGTGAGTGCAACAATAAATAAAAATAGTGACTGGTACTATTAAAAATTATTCACTTGTGCAGTGCAGTTAAATATTCACCATGAGAACCAACATTATCTTAGTCTTCAACAGTATCCCCGACGCTACGATCTACGATCCTCAGCGAAGAAGCCGCCGCCGGTGCGTTTTCAATTGGTTGCACCAGCCTTAATTTTGGCCACTTTTTCGCAAGTTCCAATATGGATAGCAGGTACGAGCTGAAATAGAATATATTTTGGTTACTTTGTCTCAGCAGAAGAAGTGCTACACTATCAAACAGGCACTAGTCAAGAACCTATGGGCCTGTAGGGAGCAGTAGATTATACAACTTATGGAGCACGAGGAGGTAGGAGACCGCATGCCGCTGCAACCCTTGCGATATCTAAAAAAATTGGCAGGAGTACAGTTTCGGTCGGATCACTGCCTGAAGGTAGCGGGAAAATTTTGGTCACTCAAATTAATAGTATTCAACCGATACGGTTGGAGACATTGCTACCAAACCAATGCCATTAGCCTACTGCGCAAACAAGTTTCCTGCTTATCACCGCAGGTGGAGAAGTCTACCGAAGAATGACAGTCACGACTTCGGGGTTCATCCCGCCAGCGCATCAAAATCCCCGTCGATATTAAGGATTTGCTGGTGCCACCGTTGCTTTAAAGACACTGCCACCAAATGTGGACTATGAATTATTTACGGTAAATAGTTCGCCTATAAAAACTTATGGTTTTATAGTTACGTAGAACTTTCACGTGGAGAGTCGTGGTCGTGGATGTGGACAAACCGAGTATTGCTGCAGACTTCCTAAACTATCTTGGTTTCTTAGTAGACACAAAAACAAACAGCTATTAAACAATGTGATGTGCTTGAAGAGAGTGGGTAAAGTTCATGAGTCGTTTTCACAACTCAATCGTGTAGTTTCTAGAAATTACGCATTCAAAAGCAAATGGTCCAACGCGTTACATTTAAGACCCAGGAAGGATGGCGCTTGAAGGTCTTGCAGTAATTACCGCTCCTTAAATGACAGAACAATTCCGAATTGCTATTGTGTTCTACACATAGACAGTTTTGGATAAAACTTTCTTGTCTGCAACATTTTTCAACGGTTGTCTCGGTGAGAGATTTTATAAAATACTAGTCCAAATGACGATACCCATAAGACTCCTGAAACAACTTCCTTCAGATTGTCTGCATTACCATATTTACGAATCTCCGCTTACGTACAGTAGTTCAGACTTTTCAAAAATTCCCCGAGGAAGTTATCCGAATACCCAATTTTTTTTCAGTTCATAGAGAACCTGCTGGTAGCTTCAAAATCGAGCATCTTAAATAGCTATTTCACAAGCTGAGCGTTCGTCAATCCAGCTAAATGCTTCTTTAGCAAGGTGAGGTCAATTTTCTTGGTTACATTTTCCAAGACGGAGTTAAGAGCCCTGGGGACCGCATGGATGCCATACAACAGGTATTGCAGCCAAAAATCACCAAGAATTGCGGAGCTTCAAAGTCTTAAAGTAAACGACAACTCGGGAAATTGAATGAAATGCGGATTCAGATCAGGAATTTTCCCGCGTTAAACAAGTGTTGGCTTTGCAGCACCACTTCTTGCACATCCAGCACCTGCAATTATAATTTTCATAATTGTGTAAATGTCGCTATGGGGGCAGTACGAAAATAGTTTGTCGATGGAGCATTTTCTTCGGAAAAAGTTTAACGTTGCGTTACGATCGGGAGCTGCTAGCAACCTATTCATTTGCCAAACGCTTCCGACATTTTTTGGAAAGCCAAAATTTTATTTTGTTTATCAATAATAAACTGCTTATCTCTGTTATTTCTGCAAAACCACGACCGGTCTTCGCCGAGACAGTCTCGGTACCTGAATTTCATCGGACAGTTCACACATCCATACGCTACGTCGCCGGAAACGCCAACATCTCTGGTGAAAATTTATACAGAATTGTTCTAGGTCTTACTCAGTTGATCTTAGCGACTGCCAGGCGTTAGAAAAATTGTAACGGTTGGATGCCGAAGTGCAATTATTTCTTCATCCTGATGTACTTGCTTTGAAAAAGGTATGTTGTCCTGTCCTGTCCCTACCTGAAGTGCGAGTCACTACGCAACTATTCTCTAAATTCGTATTGCGTAAAGCGATCCTGCTATCGCTAGCCTTGGCTTTCTCCCACCTTCTATTAGCTGGGAGATAGCCATGCCCTAACATGAATCACATCCACACCTGACTTATGCTTCCTACATCCATCAACTTTACCTAAACTCACCAACCGTTTAGCCAGTGTGTCGTTTTACTGCTAA